>PVLC010012517.1:0-15259 GCA_004027655.1 Graphiurus murinus
AAAAAATAAAATACCCAGCATTCGGGAGGCTGAGACCGGAGGATCCGGGTTCGCGGCCAGCCTCAGCTACCTAGTGAGGCACTCCGCAACTTAGTGAGACTCGGTTTCAAAATAAAGAATAAAAAATAGGGCTGGGGGTATAGCTCGGAGGTAGAATGCCCCTGAGTTCAATCCCCAGTACCGCAAAAAAAAAAAAAAATAAAAAAATAAAAAAAAATAAAATAAAATAAAATAGAGCCTGGGGTAGCTCAGAAGTAGAATGGGTTCAAAGTCTCTGGGTTCAATCCCTAGTACCACCAAAAAAAAAGTAAAAAGGGCCAGAGGAATAGCATGGAGGTAGAATGTCACTGGGTTCAATCCCCAATGCCAAGTAATAATAATAATTAAAAAATATATATATATAACTACATATATAAATATATATAATTAGATATATATCACAATTTAAAAACAAAGTCAAAGCTGGGCGTGGTGGTGCACGCTTGTAATCCTAGCATTTGGGAGGCTGAGACTGGAGGATCTGGATTTGCCGCCAGCCTCAGCTGCTTAGTGAGGCCCTCAGCAACTTAGTGAGACCCTGTTTCAAAATAAAGAATAAAAAATAGGGCTGAGGCTGTAGCTTGGAGGTAGAATGCCCCCAGGTTCCATCCCCAATACCATTGAAAAAAACCAAACAAAACAGAAGTCAGATTACATAATGTCTTAGACATTATAAAAAGTTTAAATGGCTTTGGGGAAATACTAGAGGATTTTAACCACAGGAGAGTGCTACAGGTACCAAAGAAAAAATAATCTGTCATGGACAAAAGTCTAAGTGAAATCAGTTAAGAGGCTGTTGCAGTAATTCAAGGCACGTATTCTAGTGCCATAGTATACTATAAGCAATGGAGATGATAAAATGTTCACTGTGGGGTATATTTATAAGGTAGAAACAGCACTTGATTAGAGACTGAGAATGGGGAATAAGGGGGGAAAAAAGAATCTGATTTTTACTCATTTGATTCACTAAAAGGCTTTATTTATTTATTCATTTATTTATTTTTTGGTGCTGGGGATTGGACCCGGGGGCATTCTACCTCTGAGCTATACCCCCAACACTATTTTTATTTTGAAACAGGGTCTCACTAAGTTGATGAGGGCCTTGCTAAGTTGCTGGGGTACACGTTGAACCTGTGATCCTCTTGTCTCAGCCTCCCAAGTACTGGGATCACAGGTATTCGCCACCATGCCCAGTCCAAAAGGCTTTCAAGATGCCCATTAGTCTGCCAAAAGAAATGTAGAATATGAGCTGGAGTGGCTGAACAGACCTGTAATCTCAGCTAGTTGGGGGCTGAGGCAGGAGGACTGAGAGTTCCAGGCAAGCCTGGGCAACTTAGCTAAAAGCCTGCCTCAAAATAAAAAGGGCTGAGGATGTAGCTCAGTAGCAGAACACCCCTGGGTTCTCCAGTACCATGAAAAAAAAAAATTAGAGTATACATCTGGATATACAAGTCTGTAGAAAAGAAAAAAAGTAGAGACGGAGGATTTGGAGGGTTGGGAAACAGGATATTGGTGATATTTAAAAACACTGAACAAACAAGAAGATATCAGAAGATCTAACTAAAGAAAGGCCTGAGACTCCTAATATACTCCAACACTTATTAGTCAAGCCAAGGAGAAAAACCTAAACAAAACAGCAAAGAGAACCAAGAAAAGGAAAGTATGGTGTCACAGATGATATATGGAGAAGAAAACCATTCAAAACAGAAAGCAGCCAGGCATGGTGCCACATGCTTGTAATCACAGTACTAAGAAGGCTGAGACAGGAGGATCACAGGTTCACTGCCAGCCTCAGAAACTTAGGCCCTCTGCAACTTAGTGAGATCCTGTTTCAAAATAAGAAATAAAGCCAGGCGTGGTGGTGCACGCTTGTAATCCCAGCATTTGGGAGGCTGAGACTGGAGGATCTGGGTTCTGGCCAGCCTCAGCTACCTAGTGAGGAACTCTACAACTTAGTGAAACCCTGTTTCAAAATAAAGAATAAAAAATAGGGCTGGGAGTATAGCTTGGAGGTAGAATGCCACTGAGTTCAATCCCCAGTACCACAAAAAAAAAAAAAAAAGAAAGAAAGAAAGAAAATACAATTGGGAGTGTACCTGAGAAGTAGAATGCCCCTGGGTTCAATCCCCAGTACCAAAAACAAAAAAATTACTAGCCATGCAGATTAAAATACTTGGCATGTATGTACTCTTGAGATTTTACAAAGGTAGGCATGGTGGCACACACCTGTAATCCCAATACTTGGGAGGCTGAGACAGGAGGATTGCAGGTTGAAAGTCAATCTCAACAACTTAGGCTGTCAGGAACTTAGTGAGTCCCTGTTTCCAAATAAAAAATAAAATCAGGCTGGGGGGTGTAGCTCGAAGGCAGGATGCCCCTGGATTCAATCCTTAGCACCACACACACGCAATATATAACACACACACACACACACATACATATAACACATTTATTAAACTACCAAGGCCCTGGTAATTTCAGAGCTCTGCACTTTTTAAACCTCATGTATTAGTAAGTCACGGCTACACTCAGATTCTTTCAACTGGTTTACTATATGTCAGCCAGAGTAATGTTAAATGGAGGCTCTAACCTAAAATTAATATAGAGAAAAATAATTCTAAACTAGCCTTTGTTCCAAAATATATATTTTTTTTCCAGTACTGGGGATTGAACTCAGGGGCATTCTACCTCCGAGCTATACCCCCAGCCCTATTTTTTATTCTTTATTTTGAAACCGAGTCTCACTAAGTTGCGGAGTGCCTCTCTAGGTAGCTGAGGCTGGCCGCAAACCCGGATCCTCCGGTCTCAGCCTCCCGAATGCTGGGATTACAAGCGTGCGCCACCACGCCCGGCTTATTCCAAAATCTTAAAGGAATAAAGACTAAAACCAAGAGACTTCCCCCTAAAGAACCTTAAATAACAGTATATCTGTGAGAAAAGAAACAGAACAAAAAACTAGTCTAGACATACAATTCTGTTAATAACCCAAAATAGTAACCAATACCACAAAAGCTATTACCCAAGAAAAGACTGAAATACTCCACCTTTACTTGTCGAGCTTGGCTGATGACACATGGAAGACTAAAAAGTTGCTGGACAAAGGCCTTCAATTCTTCTACTGTCAGTTTGGTCCGAGTCCTCCCATTATCTGGGCTCTGCCTGATGTGAAATAATATTGAGACATAAGTAAGAAAAATTCAGTCATTTTGATATTGAATGAATTCCCCCCTGGTGGAATACTAAGTTCACTGAGAAAACTAAATTCTGTATTTTAAGACACAACTTGAAACAAGGACCTTTAACTTGCTTAGGTTAATGAAACCCCTGAAACTATTGTGTATATATGTATTTTTCTAAAAGGGGCCCTAAGCTTCTCCTGGATTCTCCAAGAGAATCAGTGACCCAATGACAAGTAAAGACCCACTGAACAATGTGTCTGAGAAAGGTTCTCAGTTGAAATGGTATATTTAAAAAAAGTCACAAAGTAATTTTTTTAAAAAAATTGTGTGTGTGTGTGTGTGTGTGTGTGTGTGTGTTACTGTGGATTGAACCCAGGGGCATTCTACTTTCAAGCTATATTCCCAGCCTGATTTTATTTATTTGGAAACAGGGTCTCACTAGGTTGCATTACTTGCAGAGGCTGTCCTCGAACCTTCCATCCTCCTGTGCCTCCCAAGGACAGGGATTACAGGCATGCACCACCATGCCCGGATTCACAAAGTAATTTAAAGCTCAAGACGAAGTGCTATGGAAAAGGCCATTCAGGTGAAGTTCTATGGAAAAGGCCATTCAGGTACAAGGAATGTGTTGGAATGACTACAAAATACTACTACAGGAAATTTAATGCATATGAATTAAATTAAATCAATGGCACACACTTCTATGCTCCTTAACCATAGCCTCTTCTGCATCCATCAGGATCACTCTTTTTTGTCACCTGCCTTCACAGCCTGTAGTTTCATTTCATTTATTTATTTATTTACAAATATGTGTTGTAACCTAATATGTGCTATATTTCTAAACACAAAAATGTTTAGCAATGAAAAAAGACCAAAATTCCTTATATGACAGCTTTCTTTGTGGGGTTTCTTCCTACTGTTCAATGTAAAGAAAAGGCACTACTGCTTTCCTGTTGTCTACAGGAGCCTGCTTTACATATCATCTTCTTCTTCTTTTTTTTTTTTTGCAGTACTGAGGATTGAACTCAGGGGCATTCTACCTCCAAGCTATACTCCCAGCCCTATTTTTATTCTTTATTTTGAAACAAGGTCTCACTAAGTTGCGAAGTGCCTCAGTAGGTAGCTGAGGCTGGCCGAGAACCCGGATCCTCCGGTCTCAGCCTCCCAAATGCTGGGATTACAAGCGTGCACCACCACGCCCAGCATGTATCTTTTTTTTTTTTTTTTGTGGTACTGGGGATTGAACTCAGGGGCATTCTACCTCCGAGCTATACCCCCAGCCCTATTTTTTTTTTTTTATTCTTTATTTTGAAACCAAGTCTCACTAAGTTGCGGAGTGCCTCACTAGGTAGCTGAGGCTGGTCGCAAACCCGGATCCTCTGGTCTCAGCCTCCCGAATGCTGGCCCGGCGGTATGTATCTTCTTGATAAAGTAATTTTTATATTTGTGAGACTCAAGACTTTTGAACAATGTTTCAAAAATCTGACTTGAAAAATCATTAAACATGTGCAGGAGGGAGATAATGCCAGATCATGAGCTGTACATGCTATTATTTTTTAAATTTATTTATTTATTTTTTGTGGTACTAGGGATTGGATTCAGGGGCATTCTACCTCCGAACTATACCCCCAGCCCTATTTTTTATTCTTTATTTTGAAACAGGGTCTCACTAAGTTTCAGAGGGCCTCACTAGGAGCTGAGGCTGGCCTCGAATCTGGGTCCTGCGGTCTCAGCCTCCCAAATGCTAAGATTACAAGCATGTGCCACCACGCCTGGCTTTGTACATGCTATTAATTAATTCAGTTATACACAAGTGTAAAATAAACTAAGTGGGTCTTAAATTACTTTCCTACATAGAAAGTCCCATAGACACTGTATAAACTTCAGTGTGATTTCCAGCAGTGGACCCAGCAGATCCGTCTGCTAATGCAGCTGTTTGGTTTCCTGATGTAGCTGTTTACAACTAACCTGAATTACTGGAATTTAAAGAGCTTCTTCTCACAATTTCAGGCAAAGAGGGAAGAGCAGGAGATAAGACTGGGGCTTCATTAGAGAAGGGAAAAACATGATCAGAAGAGGTCAAAGATAGCCGGGCGTGGTGGCGCACGCTTGTAATCCCAGCATTCGGGAGGCGGAGACTGAGGATCTGGGTTCGAGGCCAGCCTCAGCTATCTAGTGAGGCACTCCGCAACTTAGTGAGACCTGGTTTCGAAATAAAAAGTAAAAAATAGGGCTGGGGGTGTAGCTCGAAGGTAGAATGCCCCTGAGTTCAATCCCCAGTACCGCAAAAAAAAAAAAAAGAGGTCAAAGATAAGGTAGGGCTTAATAGGCCAATTAATACTGACCTTTACTCTGAAAGAAACAAGAAACTATTGGAGAATTAAGCTCTTCTTAGGTTACCTGTGCTTTTGCTTTTTGCTCAAAAGCAGCTGGGCCACAGAAGCACAAGTCTCAGCTTCTTTTACAGCATCCCTGAGTTTTCGAAAGAGATCATTTTCTGGGTATTTCCTATCCTCAGCATCTTCCAGCATTACTCGCAATTCAATCAAATCTGTAAAAATAAATAAAATGCCATATAAGATGACCAAAGATATAAAAGTCATTCTAAAATTGTCACCAATCTCACTCAAGTGAGTCATCAACCTACTAGTAGAAAGATACTACAGCTATGAAAACTTCTGCAAGCAGTAACAGCTTCTGATTTGGTGCTATTCCAAATGCCTACAGATGATTACTCTCAGATAAAGCCATTTCTCTTTCCAAAAAAGCCTTCAGTGTTACTTCTCTGGTAGCAATGACTTCCCAAAACATATGATACACAAACTGCAAGGTATTTGTCCCATTTTATGTCAGCTTTTTCATTTAAATAGATTCTCAGGTAGAAAATTAAACCTATATTCAACTAACCCATTAGTTTAAAATCTCAAATAAGGCTAGGATTTTTTTTCCTAATGAGAAAAAAAAAATTAAACAAGGTTTGTTTTAAAGTGATAACAATTTCAGTATATGCATACAAAAGGAGTTAACTTAACCTTTCTTGTGGTTGAAGTTAGCAGATAATGCTTCTGTAACACGACTGACCCAAGTGTCATAGGACTGAGCCCTGACTTTCACACCATAAAGAAGAGAAGGGAGGTCTTCTAATGGGTAGCGGTATCTACAAAAAATAAATGAATGAATAAATAAAAGCAAAATTTCAAAATCCAGCAACTTGAAAATAAATTTAATTTTTAAGTACAATCAGCTGAAGAAAAGTACAATGGCCAGGGAAATGGGATGTTGGTTTACATTAAGAGAAAACCAAGAGCCGGGCGTGGTGGCGCACGCTTGTAATCCCAGCATTCGGGAGGCTGGGACCGGAGGATCCGGGTTCGCAGCCAGCCTCAGCTATCTAGTGAGGCACTCCGCAACTTAGTGAGACTCGGTTTCAAAATAAAGAATAAAAAATAGGGCTGAGGGTATAGCTCGGAGGTAGAATGCCCCTGAGTTCAATCCCCAGTACCGCAAAAAAAAAAAAAAGAGAGAGAGAAAACCAAGTCAGGCACAGTGTCCCTGCCTATAATCCCAGCTACCAGGGAGGCTGAAACAGGAGGATCACGGGTTTAAGGTCAGCCTAAGCCTAATCAACACAGTAAAATCTCATCTCAAATCTCAATTAAAAAAAAAAGAGAGAGAGAATGAATCAAAAAAGCCCACAGTTTTACTGTGTGTGTGTGTGTGTGTGTGTGTGTGTGTGTGTGTGTGAGAGAGAGAGAGAGAGAGAATGAATGAATGAATGAATGAATGAATGAATGAATATGACACTGGGGATTGAACCCAGAGGCATTCTACCTTTGAGCTATACCTCCAGCCCAATTTTATTTCGTATTTGGAAACAGAGTCTCACTAGGTTGATTAGTCTCAGTATTTGCTGAGGCTGTACTCAAACCTGTGATCTTCCTATCTCAGCCTCCCAAGTACTGGGATTACAAACTTGCGCCACCACACCCAGCTTAAGCCCACAGTTTTAATGTAGAGAAAAATAAGGAATATGTAGAATTAACTGATAAATTAATTTTAGCTGCCATATTTAGGGGCACCTTTAAAAGAGTAGTATTCAAGCAGAAAAAAAATATATGATAGACAGTTCAGGGATAGGGGAGGAAATAACTAAGAACAACATTAAGATATTACTTTTTTCAAAAGGTAATGGAAGCTGGGCGTGGTGGCACATGCTTGTAATCCCAATACTTGAAAGACTGAGAAAAGAGGATTGCCAAATTTGAGATTAGACTCAACAACTTAGCAAGAGCCTGTTTCAACATAAAAAATAAAAAAAACTGGACTGGGGTATAGTGTAGCTCAGAGGTAGAATGCCCCTGGGTTCAATCCCCAATACTACAAAAAAAAAAAAAAAAAAAGGTAATGGAAATTTTATAAGATACTTTTGGATACCTAAGACATTTCTTCTGCATGGGGCAGGGGCACAGATCAGTTGGATGGTAGAGACATACAAGTCGCTCAGGATTGCAGGAGCACGTGAGAGCAGAGAGAAAACATGTGGTTCTGCATGCTGAACACTGTCGCTCATCATCAGGAACAAGTTCAAACACTTCTTCTTCTGACATCAGGACACCCTGAAACATAATTTATATCACCAGATCAAGTCTTTCTAGTCTTTAAGATATCAAAGATCTTAAGCTGTGTTTTTCTACAGGTAACTTTCTGGTTTAAGGGCATATACAGGGGAGTATAATGGCATGACACAAAAATACATCATAAAGTAATGACTAAATCTTAAAAACTGGGCAAGACTAAACACTGGTGTCTAAGAACATACATTTAAAGTGCTAAAACTATAAAGGAATACAAGAAGTCATTACTACAAAAAGTCAAGACTTTTTTGAGGGGACGGATTTTAAAACTAACTAGGAGGTACTTTTGGGATGATTTATAAATTTCTATTTCTTTTTGGATTTTTTGTTTTGTTTTGGTAATGGGGACTGAAGCCAAGAGCATTCTACCTTCGAGCTACAGCCCCAGCTTTATTTTTTGTTTCGAAATAGTCTCACTAGGAAGCCGGGCGTGGTGGCGCACGCTTGTAATCCCAGCATTCGGGAGGCTGAGACCGGAGGATCCAGGTTCGAGACCAGCCTCAGCTAACTAGTGAGGCACTCCACAACTTAGTGAGACTCGGTTTCAAAATAAAGAATAAAAAATAGGGCTGGGGGTGTAGCTTGGAGGTAGAACACCCCTGAGTTCAATCCCCAGTACCACAAAAAAAAAAAAAAAAAAAGAAATAGTCTCACTAGGTTGCGCCCACTTTATTTTTTGTTTTGAAATAGGGTCTTGCTAGGTTGCTTGAGGCTGGCCTCCTGCAATCCTCCTGTCTCAGTCTCCTAAGTACTACAATTACAGGTGTATGCCCCCATGCCCAGCTACAAACTTCTATTTCTTGACCTGAATGGTAATGACAGGAAGGTATGCCACTTAACTCATAAAGCTATATATATTTTGTGTGGTTTTGTCTTTGTTTTCTCTTCAAAGCAATACAAAGATTAATTTTAAAAAATAACTGCCCCAGCTGGGCGCAGTGGCACACGCCTATAATCCCAGTACTTGGGAGGCTAAGACAGGAGGATAACAGGTTTGCAGCCAGCCTCAGCAATTTAGTATGGCCTTCAGCAACTAAGCTAAACCCTGTTTCCAAATAAAAAATAAAATAGGGCTGGCTAGGGTGTAGCTCAGAAGTAGAATGCTCCTGGGTTCAATCCCCAACACACACACACACACACACACACACACACACACACACACACACTATACCCTTAAACTGGATAAATTGGTAATCTGTGTTATGAAGATAACACTAATGTGTACAACATATGCACAAAGAAGTATTAAGTTACTACAATTACGAAAATCAAAATACTTTAGCAAGATGCCAATAAAAGAAAGTTAAACCGAATTTACCCACTTAAGCAAGGTTTAAGATATAAAGTGCATTTTACCAAGATTTTCATTTATTATACAAGGGTTCCACATACAGTTCCTGCTTACTAAAGCTAGGTACTTGTAAACTAAATTCTGCTGTGAAAAGCAACTTTTTTCCACTTAACCAAAGTGGGAAACTGATAATTTATTCACTGGCAGAAACAACCTAGTTCTTTTATCATACTTTTTTATTTTTGATCAGTTTAATATAGATGACTGGGATATTCTACCTCTGAGCTACACCCTAACTCTATTTTTTTTGGGGGGGGGGCATTACTGGGGATGGAAGCCAGGGGCATTCTACCTCTGAGCTATACCCCCAGCCCTATTTTTTATTCTTTATTTTGAAACAAGGTCTCACTAAGTTGTGGAGGGCCTCACTAAGTAGTTGAGGCTAGCTTCAAACCTATGATCCTCCTATCTCAGCCCCTAAGTACTGGGATTACAAGCATGCACTACCACACCTGGCCTATTTTTTTAAATTTTGAAACAGGGTCTCACAAAGTTACTGAGAGCCTTACTACGTTGGTGAGGCTGGCTTTGAACCTGAGGTCTTCCTACCTCTGCCTCCCAAGTATTGGGATTATAAGTGCACATCACCATGTCATCTATAAACCCCATTTTTTAGAATTCATCAAGAATTGAAGAAACTTTTGCCATAAAAAATACATATGGCAAATAAGTACCCTAGAAGATGTTCAATATCAATAGTCATTAGAGAAATGCAAACTAGAACTACAATGAATTATCACTGCAAACTAACTGATTAAAATGTCTGAAGTTGCCGGGCGTGGTGGTGCACGCTTGTAATCCCAGCATTCGGGAGGCTGAGACCGGAGGATCCGGGTTCTCGGCCAGCCTCAGCTACCTAGTGAGGCACTTCGCAACTTAGTAAGACCCGGTTTCAAAATAAAGAATAAAAACTAGGGCTGGGTGTATATCTTGGAGGTAGAATGCCCCTGAGTTCAATCCCTAGTACCGCAAAAAAAAAAAGTCTGAAGTTAAAAAGACTAACCATATGCAATGTCAGCGAGGATGTAGGGCAACTGGAACTCTTATATAATGCTGGTGGGAATGTAAAATGGTATAAACACTTTTTTTTTTTTTTTTTTTTTTTTGCGGTACTGGGGATTGAACTCTCAGGGGCATTCTACCTCCGAGCTATATCCCCAGCCCTATTTTTTATTCTTTATTTGGAAACAGGGTCTCACTAAGTTGCGGAGGGCCTCACTAGGTAGCTGAGGCTGGCCTAGAACCCGGATCCTCCAATCTCAGCCTCTCTCTCAAATGCTGAGATTACAAGCATGCGCCACCATGTCCGGCTATAAACACTTTGAAATACAGTTGGGAAAAGTTTTTGTTGTTTTTTACTTAAAACCCACACAGACCATGTGATCCAACCATTTCACATAGTATTTTGGGGGGGGGGGTTGGAGGTGGGATTGAATCCAGGGGCATTCTACCCCAGAGCTACACGTACTACGGACTGAACTCAGAGGCATTCTACCTCCGAGCTACACCCCCAGTCCCATTTTTATTCTTTATTTTGAAACAGGGTCTCACTAAGTTGCGGAGGGCCTCACTAGGTAGCTGAGGCTGGCCGCGAAGCTGGATCCTCCGGTCTCAGCCTCCCAAATGCTGGAATTACAAGCGTGTGCCACCATGCCCAGCCCTGTTTTTTATTGTCTGTTTTGAAACAAGGAAACTTCTGGAAGTGATATATTCGTGATCTTGATTGTGGCAATGATTTCATGGGCATATACAAAGTCATAAAGCTAATCAATTTGTACACTTTAAACATGTAATTTACTTTATGTCAATTAAACCTCAATAAACCAGTTTTTTGGGTTTTGTGTGTGTGTGTGTGTGTGTGTGTGTGTGTGTGTGTGTGTGTGTGTGTGTGCTTTTATTGGTGTATTATAGTCTTATATCAACAAACCTGTTTCTAAAGTAGGGACAGAGCCGGAGGTGGTGGAGCACGCTTGTAATTCCAGCATTTGGGAGGCTGAGACCGGAGGATCCGGGTTCTCGGCCAGCCTCAGCTACCTAGTGAGGCACTCCACAACTTAGTGAGACCCTGTTTCCAAATAAAGAATAAAAAATAAGGCTGGGGGTATAGCTCAGAGGTAGAATGCCCCTGAGTTCCATCCCCACTACCGCAAAAATACATAAATAAATAAATTAGGGACAGAATATCAAACTCGGGGAAGAGGGACATGATACAAAAGCAAGAGGGATGGCTGAGGATGTAGCTCAGTGATTAATCACATGTGCAAGGCCCTGAATTCAATCCAGCACTGGAAAAAAAAAAAAAAAAGAAAGAAACAAAAGGGAGCACGGTAGGGAGACTAGTCATGTAGGAAAGATTAGGGAGTTAGGAAGAATGGGCAAAGATGAGGCTGAAGACTTGGATTATCTCACATATTTTCTAGTTCAACAAGACAGATATTTATTCTAGGCATTCAAAATCCTAATCCTTGCCAGGCATGGTTGTACATATCCATAACTCCAGCTACTCCAGAGGCTGAGACAGGAGAATAACAAGTTTGAGGTCAGCCTGGGCAATTTAGCAAGATCCTTTCTCAAAATAAAATAATTTTTTCTTTTTTTTTTGGTACTGGGGATTGAACCCAGGGACATTCTACCTCCAAGCTATACCCTCAGCCTCAGCCCTTTCTATTTTTTTGCTTTGGAATAGGGTCTTACTAGGTTGCTGATAAGTCCCACTAAATTGCTGCGGCTAGCTTCAAACCTGAAATCCTCCTAGCTCAGCTTCCCAAGTATGGGACTACAGGCATGCACCACCACACCCAGCTCAAAATAAAAATTTTTTAAAGGGCTGAGGGTGTAGCTCAGGGTTAGAGCACTTGCCTAGCATGAATGAGGCTCTGGGTTCAATTCTCAGCACCATACCAAAAAAAAAAAAAAAATCCTAACTATTGGTTATTTAGTCCTCCCTATTCATTAAATTACTTAAAAGGAAGACACATTAATTCAATCTGACAGTCTACAATCACCAAAAATGTAACTTTACTTCCATGTAAGACTCACAGAAGAAAAAGATTTTAATTTTTTCTTTAAAGAAATGGTACTAGCCAGGCATGGTGGCATATGCCTAGATCCAAGTACTTGGGAGGCTGAGATAGGAGGATTGCAGATTCAAGGACAGCTTCAGCAACTTGGTGACACCCTCAGCAACTTAGCAAGATACTATTTCAAATAAATAAAAAGGACTGATGGTGTAACTCAGAGGTAGAATGTCCCTGGATTCTATTCCCAGTGCCAAAAAAAAAAAAAGTTTAACTTTAGGGCCAGGGGTATAGCTCAGTGATAGAATGTATCTGAGTTCAATCCCCAGTAGCATGGAAGGAAGGAAGGGAGGGAGGGAGGGAAGGAGGGAAGGAGGGAAGGAGGGAAGGAGGGAAGGAAGGAAGGATGGAAGGAAGGAAGGAAGGAAGGAACGAACGAACGAACGAACGAACGAACAAGTTTTTGGAGTGGGTTGTTGTTTACTAAGGATTGAAGGTACTAAGGATTGAACCCAGGGGCACTACACCACTGAGCTACATTACCAGACCTTTTTGAAATCATATTTTGAGATAAAGACTCACTAAGTTGTCCAGGCTTGCCTTGAATCTGTGATCCTATCACCTCAGCCTCCCAAATAGCTGGGATTATATGTGCCCATCTTAGAAGATTTAAAAAGATAAAGATACACCTAAGAAAGTCTACCTGATATAATTCTAGTTTTTAAAAATCTAGAGATATGTGAAAATACCAATGTCAATCTCAGTACTCTGTATTAGAAAGCGGGAGATGGGGAGGCGGGGGGACCATCAAGTGTTGTGTGCCTGTATGTCACTGTCAACATGATTTACATTATGATGTGGGACTATAATGCACCAATAAAAGCGTATTTTTAAAAATTTAGAGCCGGGCGTGGTGGCGCACGCTTGTAATCCCAGCATTCGGGAGGCTGAGACTGGAGGATCCGGGTTTGCGGCCAGCCTCAGCTCCCTAGTGAGGCACTCCGCAACTTAGTGAGACTCGGTTTCAAAATAAAGAATAAAAAATAGGGCTTGGGGGTATAGCTCAGAGGTAGAATGCCCCTGAGTTCAATCCCCAGTACCACACACACAAAAAAAATCTAGAGATCATGACATAGTTTCCTAAAACGTTTCAATATGAATAAACAAAACTGGCAATTATAAAAATAAAAAAACTTCAAATTCATGACTTTTGTGTTTAATCCCTAAAGGGACCAAAGGTGAAATGCACTCTTTCCATCGGTTCAAATTTTTTTTAATCCCATAAGCAGTATCAAATATAGAAAAGGTGCTCAGTAAACTCACCATTTGCACAACAGACTCCCTTAACCGTGTTTCTTCTTCAGTCATGAGAGTCAATTCTTTGCAGACCATAGCAGCCAGCCCCACATCTAAACATTCTGGATCTGCTGCCATTTTGAAAATGAGTTCCTCATGTGAAAAGACACAATGGCGCCTGAGCCGTCGATAATGATTTACACACTGACGTCCAATGGGCAACTGAAAACAAGAGATTCCCAAATTAAATTACCTGCTTATAACATATTCCAGAATAGGACCACTGTTTACGGTCCAGACCCTCCCTTTTATTACAAAGAAGACAGAATAAGAATCCCATCTAAACATAAGAAACAATTATAAATATTAACCTGCTTTGACCCAACTGGAATTTCAAAGGCCCTTCCCACAGAAAGTTCCCATAATCTGAGATACTAAACTTTTAACCTAAGCTGCTGATTTTCTACTTAGTACATGTTTCGAGAAGAAGGAGATCCTTAGTATATAAATGAGGCAGCAAGCTGTGTGTGTGTGTGTGTGTGTGTGTGTGTGTGTGTGTGTGTGTGTGTGTGTGTTTGCAGTATTAGGGATTGAACCCAGGAGCATTCTACATTCGAGCTTTTTATTCTTTTATTTTGAAACAGGGTCTCACTAAGTTGCGGAGAGCCTCACTAAGTAGCTGAGGCTGGCGGTGAACTCGGATTCTCTGGTCTCAGCCTCCCAAGTACTGGGATTACAAGCGTGTATCACCACGCTCAGCTCCAGCGAGCTCTTTTTAAAGGAAAATATTGTAAAATTAAAATGAAGATTTTAAAGTACAGGTCATAACAGGTTAAGTGGAAGTATTAAGATTCCAAAAAACAAAAAGAACAGTTGTCATTAGGAAGGAAGAAAAAGAAATGCAAAGGGGGTAAGAGTACTACTTAAGCAATCCACACTGGTTGACTTTTTGTTTTTTAAGAACAAAGCAAAAGATTTTTTTTTTTTTTTTTTGCAGTATTGAAGATTGAACTCAGGGGCATTCTACCTCCGAGCTATTCCCCCAGCCCTATTTTTAATTCTTTATTTTGAAACAGGGTCCACTAAGTTGCGGAGTGCCTCACTAGGTAGCTGAGGCTGGCCGCAAACCTGGATCCTCCGGTTTCAGCCTCCCAAATGCTGGGATTACAAGCGTGTGCCACCATGCCTGGCTAAAAGATGGTTTTGATTTTAGCATCTAGAAATCCTTTTAAAACAACCAGCCTAGCCAAGTGTGGTGGTGTATGCTTGTAATCCCAGTATTTGGGAGGCAGAGACAGGAGGACTGCAGGTTCATAGCCAGCATCCACAATTTAGTGAGACCCTGTTTCAAAACAAAAGAGTAAAATAGGGCTGAGAGCCTGGCGTGGTGGCGCACGCTTGTAATCCTAGCATTTGGGAGGCTGAGACCGGAGGATCCGGGTTTGTGGCCAGCCTCAGCTACCTAGTGAGGCACTCCGCAACTTAGTGAGACCCTGTTTCAAAACAAAGCATAAAAAATAGGGCTGGGGGTATAGCTCAGAGGTAGAATGCCCCTGAGTTCAATCCCCAGTACCGCAAATAAATTAATAAATAAATAAATAAATAAATAAATAAAATAAAATAGGGCTGAGGGTGTAGCTCAGGGGTAGAATGCTCCTGGGTTCCATCCTCAGTACCACAAAAAACAAGCAAACGACCAAAAAAAAAAAACACAAAACAAACAAACAAAAAAACAGCCTGGTG
>PVLC010012517.1:15359-44167 GCA_004027655.1 Graphiurus murinus
GTGGCGCACACTTGTAATCCCAGCATTCGGGAGGCTGAGACCGGAGGATCCGGGTTCGCGGCCAGCCTCAGCTACCTAGTGAGGCACTCCGCAACTTAGTGAGACTCGGTTTCAAAATAAAGAATAAAAAATAGGGCTGGGGGTGTAGCTCGGAGGTAGAATGCCCCTGAGTTCAATCCCCAGTACCGCAAAAAAAAAACAGCCTGGTGGAAAGAGAATTCAAAGTAGTGAAATAATGAAATTATATACTTTTTTTTCTGAAACAGTGAAATACATGACTAAATGGCCACTTTTCATGAATCAACAGAAACACTTTAGGGCTAAGATGTACCTCAGTGAAACAGTGCAACCTCAGCATGTTACTACCAATCACTGTGCATTATCAATTATTCACTTTAAGATTTGAAAGCTCTCAAATAAAGCAAAGATTAGAAAGATATTCCCTCAGAAAATAATCAACTGCCCAAATAGAATGGAGGAAATAAACAGAACAGATGAGAACTATAAAACCTTTCAAATAAACAATGTAATGGAAATTCTACCTAACTTTCACAATTATAACACCCATTCCAGCCTCTGGTGAAATATTCATGGATCCCATCCAGAACTCAACTAAGCAACTATGGCAACTAAGCTGCATTTTATAGGGGTGTTAGTAGACGTACAACAGCCACTTGCTATAAAACAGACCCAGTCAGCAGTACAGAAGTTCACAGCTTCAGCAAAGTTGTAGCCTTGGTTGAATCCAGAATGATAGGCACGAGGAAATGTCACAACAAACTCGCCAGCACACTGATTGGTCCTATACACCTAAATGCAAATTAGGAAGAGGGATACAAGATAAAAACAAAAACAAAATAAAAACAACAAAAAGAGGGAAACAGATTTTATCAGATAATTTCAGAAGCATCTTCTAACCTGAAAACAATAAAGCATTAACTTAAGACACATCAGAAATAATATCAGGGTTTAAAATAGCCACTGATAACAAATTATAATTAATGACAAGAATTAGCAGCACAAAGAAGTTCTCAAGCCAGGCATGGTAGCGCACACTTACAATCCTAGTACTTGGGAGGCTGAGACAGGAGAAGAGCCTCAGCAAATAATGAAATTCTCATCAACCTCAACCTAGCGAGACCCTGTTTCAAAATAAAAATAAAAAATAGGGCTGAGGGTGTAGCTTGGAGGTAGAATGCCCCTGGGTTCAATCCCCACTGCCACACACACAAAAAAAAAAATCAAAGGGAAAATATTACTCTCACACACAGAACTACTAGTTTTTGTTTGTTTTTTCGGTACTAGGGATTGAACCCAGGGGCATTCTACCTCTGAGGTACACCTCTAGCCCTATTTTTTATTCTTTATTTTGAAACAGGGGCTCACTAAACGGCAGAGGACCTCACTAAGTAGCTGAGGCTGGCCATGAGCCTGCAATCCTCCTATCTCAGCCTCCCACATTCTAGGATTATAGGCATGCGTGCCACCACACCCAGCTGGACTACTAGTTTTTTTTTTGTTTTGTTTTGCTGTGGTACTAGGGATTGAACCCAGGGGCATTCTACCTTCGCGCTACATCCCCAGTCCTATTTTTTATTCTTTATTTTGAAACTGGGTCTCACTAAGTTGTGGAGAGCCTCATTAAGTAGCTGAGGCTGGCCACGAACTCGGATCCTCCAGTCTCAACCTCCCAAGTACTGAGATTACAAGCATGCCTGCCACCACACCCAGCTGAACTACTAGTTTTCTAATGTGATAAAACTTTCACAATCAAGAGAATTTTTAAAAATTCTTATATTGTAAATAGTTTTAAAGAATGGAATCTCCTACTATTGCTGGATAATTTTTTGGAAACCAACTAAATTGATTAATTCATGTCATGAGATATCCCTAAAATCAGTTTTCTTGAAGCTTTACTTTGTTTCACAATAATAATGCTATGTGTCTTGAGAAAGTTTTAGCAGTTTAAATCTGAGAATCTTTTTAAAAAATAAGTTGAAAGGAGAAAATGTATTCACTATGTTTTTACTTTATTATATCATGTATTAAAAGCTATAAAATCTTTATGTAAATAGATAAGGATAGGAATTAGTTACCAGAGCTATCCTTAAAATACCTATTTATACTCTTGGGTAAATGATTATAAGAATGAATATCAGATTTTTATTCAGACTAGTATAAAACTGTTAAATGAAAACAGAGCTATTTGAACTATAGCTATTCATAAAGTACTGTCATACTTTAAAATATCTCATTAGTCAGATAAGGTATTCCCTTCAGAATACAAATTCTAATTTGGCTAAAAGATGGCAAGGCCTTTTACTTCCAATATAAAACAAAACATATGTTGTGATTCTATCTAGTCAAGAGCTAAAATAATGAAGGGAGACACAAAAAGACTCACAGGCACACCATGCTCCATTAGCACATTGGGGTTCATGATGGTGACTAACTGATGTAGAAGATCAGGCTGGGATTCAAATAACTCAGGGGCCAGCTCTCTCATCACCTCTTCCAGTTGTTCTGCAGCATGAGATGGCACACCATACCATGTCTTCGGCTCCCCCCTAGCAAAAGAAACAACCGTTCAGCATGGTACCAATGAGGCCAAGGTCTGTGATTCAAATCTACTAAATTATAATCAATTATGTCTTATTCCATGGCCTGAAGATTAAATGCTCTGCATCTTGGCAATCATCTTATAAATCTGTGCTATTATTCCTAATAGGAGTAGGATGAGAGTATATGGATAAGTAGGTACATACTTATCACTAAAAGACCAGCAACTCAATGTACATGAACTCTTCAATGGGGATTAGTAAAAGAATCTTCAAACAGGAAAGACACTAAATAAAAAGCACCATACCAAGCTGGGCATGGTGGCACACTCCTGTAATCCCAGTACTTAGGAGGTTGAGACAAGAGGAATGCAGGTTCACAGCCAGCCTCAGCAACTTGGCGAGGTCCTGAGCAACTTAGTGAAGCCCTGTTTCAAAATAAAACATAAGCCAGGCATGGTGGCGCACGTTTGTAATCCCAGTACTTGGGAGGCTGAGACAGGAGACTCACAGGTTCATGGTCAGCCTCAGCTACTTAGCGAGGCCCTCTGCAACTTAGTGAGACACTGTTTCAAAATAAAGAATAAAAAATGGGGCTGGGGGTATAGCTCAGAGGTAGAATGCCCCTGAGTTCATTCCCCAGTACTGGAAAAAAACAAACAAACAAACAAACATAAAACAGGGCTAAGGGTATAGCTCAGAGGTAGAATACCCCTGGGTTCAATTCTGCTAACAAAAAGGAAAAATCACTAGTTTTTTATTTTGTTTTGTTTTTTTGGTTTTTATGGGGGGCAGGTGGGGAGGTTGTACTGGGGATTGAACCCAGGGGCATTCTACCTCAGAGCTACACCCTCAGCCCTATTTTTTTCTTTTCTTTTCTTTTTTTTTTTGTAGTACTGGGTATTGAATCCAGGGTCATTCTACCTCCAAGTTACACCTCCAGCCCTATTTTCATTCTTTATTTTGAAACAGGTTCTCACTAAGTTGCGAAGGGCCTCACTAAGTAGCCCAGGCTGCCTGTGAACCTGAGATCCTCCTATCTCAGCCTCTCAAGTACTGGGATTACAAGCATGCGCCACCACACCCGGCTCCTATTTTATTTTTTATTGGGAAACAGGGTCTTACTAAGGTACTGAAAGCCCAAGTTGCCAAGGCTGTCTGTGAACCTGCGATCCTCCAGTCTCATCCTCCCAAGCACTCAGATTGCAGGCATGCACCACCATGCTCAGCTCAATCATTGGCTTTTAACTGTGTAGTATGATCTAAGTTCTATCTTCTAAATGAAGACAAAGAATATCATCTAATTAAGATATCAAAATACTGGGCTGGGCATAGTGGTGTACGCTTGTAATCCCAGCATTTGGGAGGCTGAGACTGGAGGATCCAGGTTCACGGCCAGCCTCAGCTACCTAGTGAAGCCCTCCGCAACTTAGTGAGACCCTGTTTCAAAATAAAGAATAAAAAATAGGGCTGGGGGTATAGCTCAAAGGTAGAATGCCCCTGAGTTCAATCCCCAGTACCGCAAAAAAAAAAAAAAAAAAAAATCAAAATACTGGGCAAGGAACTAAGTAAATAAAAGCTGTGAGTCAGATACAAAAAAATCAGCAAATGAGTACGATGCTTGCACCACATAACCTGGATATTTTTAAGGAAAATATTATCAAAAAGAAAAATATCACTTAAAAACTCCAAATACTGAAGACTAGCCAGATCATTCAATTATATAAAGTTAGCTGGGTATGGTGGTACACACTTGTAATCCCAGTACTTCAGAGGCTGAGACAGGAGGATTGCAGTTTCAAGGATAGCCTCAACAAGTAATGAGACTCATCAATCTAGCAAGATCTTGTTTCAAAATAAAAATTAAAAAATAGGGCTGGGGTGTAGCTTGGCAATAGAATGCTGCTGGGTTCAATCCCCAGTACCACGAAAAATAAATGTATAAATAAATTATATAAACTTTAGCTGGAAGCAGTGGTGCAAGCCTGTAATCCCAGTACTTCAAACTGAAACAGGAGGATCAGAGGTTCACAGCCAGCCTCAGGAATTTAGCAAGGCCCTCTGCAACTTAGTGAGACTTTGTTTCGAAAGAGAAAATAAAATAGGGCTGGGGATACAGCTCAGAGGTAGAATGCCCCAGGGTTTAATCCCCAGTACCAAAAAAAAAAAAAAAAAGAAAAAAAAAATATATATATACATACACACACAAACTTTAACTTTTTTTTTTTTTTTTTTTTTGTGGTACTGGGAATTGAACCAGGGGCATTCTACTTCAGAGCTACACCTTCAGCCCTGTTTTATTTTTACTTTTGTTTATTATTACTCTTTAGCAATGAGGAGATGCAGTTTATTTACACCAGCAGCCATAAAGGGGAGCACACAGAGTTAATCAGTTATCTGAATAGGATGGATTATTTATGCAAAAATAAGAATCTCCAAAGACATAGGACAATGGTGAGTTCCACACTACTCTCCCCCAATGATCCCAGCATGTAATAAGCCAGGCAGTGGCCCCTGGGCATGCAATGGTGGGAACTAATGTATGGAAGAAAAAAAACACAAACTACAGAAATTTTAAAGAACCTCTTTTCCTCATATACACACACACTCAGAAACACAACAGAATTGCAGGATAATGAATACAATTACTTGAAGAGGGAAGGATAGGAATTCTGTTGTTATAGGGAAAGTCGGTAGATAAAAGGAGAGTTCCTAACCACTGTCAACTATATGGGAGGGAGCTTTACATCCTAAAAAGTAATTTGTCACTGGGCGTGGTGGCAAATGGTTGTAATCCCAGTACTTGGGAGGCTGAGACAGAAGGATCACAAGTTCACAATCAGCCTCAGCTACTTAGTGAGGTCCTCCACAACTTAGTGTAATCCTGTTTCAAAATAAAGAATAAAAATAGGACGGGGGGGGAGGGGGGTATAGTTTGGAGATAGAATGGTCCTGGGTTCCATCCCCAGTACCTAAAGAAAAAGAAAAAATAATAATAATAATAATAATTTGTCCCATCAGGGCACCTGCTGGACTGAGCTCACCTTCTACCTACTCAGAGCAAGGGGGCTATTGTCCTAACAGTGTTGGTGAAGACAAGAAAAGAAAAGAACTAGTGTGAACAAACCATTACTCAAAACTACTTTCCACATCTTCCTCTTACTAGAAGAAAAAGCCAGAAAGGAAACAGTAAAGTCATGATCCAAGTTCCCTATCTGAAGGAAGAGTGAGTGGACTACTGTTTTTCTCCCTTATATTCATCCTGTTTCCACATTTGGTTGGAAGTAGGCCAGAATCTCAATCGACACTCCTGTCCCTCTGTCTACAAAAGGTCAAGGACAAAGACAACTCCATATTACTTTATTCTTACCAAGGTTTGATTTTTTAGGTTACTACAATTCAAATTCAATCTGTAACTGAGTCCTTATCATGATAACCCCAGAAGGAGACGCCATAATAGTCTTAAGGACCAAACAATCACTACGGTTTCCTTAGAGTATGTAACACAAATCAGTCGATACAGTTCAAATAGTTGCTTCTGAGATAAGGAAGATATATACACAGCAAGGGTTAGAGAAAGTGAATCAGGACCAACTCCTATTTTATTTTGAAACAGGGTCTAAGTTACTGCATGTTGGCCTTGAATCAGTGATTCTCCTATTCTAGCCTCCCATCAGACATTCACCACCAGGCATGGTTTAAACATCCTATTTTGCATAATAAGATACGCAAAAATTGAACTGGGCATGGTGGCACATGCCTATAATCCCAGTATCTAGAAAGCTGATACAGAAGGATCACAGGTTCAAGGACAGCCTCAGCAATGTAGCAAGACTCTTAGCAACCTAGCAAGACCCTGTTTCAAAATAAAAAATAAAATAGGGTTAGGGTGTAGCTCAGAAATAGAATGCACGTGGGCTCAATTGCCAGTACCACACAAAACACACACACACCAAAAATAAAATAAAATAAAAATAAAAACTGGGCTGGGGCCAGGGTGTGGTGGCGCACGCTTGTAATCTCAGCATTCGGGAGGCTGAGACTGGAGGATCCGGGTTCGCAGCCAGCCTCAGCTACCTAGTGAGGCACTCCGCAACTTAGTGAGACTCGGTTTCAAAAATAAAGAATAAATAAAATAGGGCTGGGGGTATAGCTCGGAGGTAGAATGCCCCTGAGTTCAATCCCCAGTACCACAAAAAAAAAAAAAAAAAAAAAAAAAAAAACTGGGCTGGGGATATCACTCAGAGGTATATAGCTCTTGACTAGCATGCATGAGGTTCTGAATTACATTTCCAACATACCAAAATAAGTTTTATGTATACCAAACAATTATCATTTGATCTAAAACTCTACTCCTAAATTACACTCCAAGCCCTTTCTATTTTTATTTGGAAACAGAGTCTTGTCAAGTTGCTGAGGCTGGCCTCAAACCTGTGATCCTCCTGTCTCAGCCTCCTAAGTACTGAGATTACCGGTGTGTATCACCATGCTAACTTGCTATACTTTAAAAAGGAAGGTATCTTGAGATATCTACTCCTCCCTCCCCAGTATACTATCCTACTTTGGGGTAGAAAATGCTTTTGAAGTCAGTTCTCCCTAATCTATCACATATTATTAAATCTTTTAAAAAAGGAATGGGGCTGGAAGTATAGCTTAGTGACAATGTTCTTAGCATGCAGAAGGCCCTGGATTCAATCCCAGCATGTCCCCCACCCTCCAAATCACTACATACATATGCTGTATCAAGGATCATACATACCAGTGCAAGTAGTTAATGGAATAACTCCAATGATCTTCAATGTGCCAGCAAAAAGAAGAGAAACACATTCCCACATAGAGCCATGGCACCTTCATACCAGAGATGTCCACATTAATGTGTGCAAGAACAGACTGTTCCAGGACAGGCATGTTATTCAAATTCCAACCAGAAAGTGCATACTCCTAGAAAAGAAAAAACAAAAAAAACTCAATGAAAGATAAAAAATGAAGCCAAGTGTGGTGGCACATGTCTGTAATCCCAGTACCTAGGAGGTTGAGATAGGAAGATTGCAGGTTCAAGGCCAACTTCAACAACTTAGTGAGACCCTCAACAACATAGTGAGCCCCTATTTCAAATATAAAATAAAAAACGATGGGAGTATAGCTTAAAGGTAGAATAACCCTATGTTCAATCTCCAGTACCACAAACAAAATAAAAAATAAAAAGATAAACAATGACAAGTGCTCAACAAAAACCAAAACAGAATTTTCTCTAAAAAGTATTTTATAATGTTTAGCATAATCTAGTACATAGAATCTGTGTTCTTTGATATCTAATACCTGTAATTCCTCTAGCTAAATATTTAGTCCTATCTCTTCTAGGTTCTATTCAGATTTCCCTTTACTTCAGATACCTCTGGTTTACTCTGAAGCACAGAGAAAATTGTGTTGTTACTTCCAGCCTACCAATAAAATATATTGTGTGGCCAAGTGTGATAGCGCACTCCTGTAATCCCAGCACCTGGGAGGCTGAGACAGGAGGATTGCAGGTTCACAGCCAGCCTCAGTTACTTAGGTACTGGGATTACAGTACCTCCTAGGTACTGGGATTACAGACATGTGCCACCACACTTGGCTTCATTTTTTATCTTTCATTGAGGCTTACTTAGTAACTTAGTTACTTAGTTACTTAGCCCTGTTTCAAAATAAAAACTAAAACAGAAATGAGAATGTAGCTCAGAGGTGGAATGTCCCTGGGTTCAATCCCCAGTAACAAAAAAACCAATAAACAATGAAAATGAGCCGGGCGTGGTGGTGCACGCTTGTAATCCCAGCATTCGGGAGGCTGAGACCGGAGGATCCGGGTTCGCGGCCAGCCTCAGCTACCTAGTGAGGCACTCCACAACTTAGCGAGACCCGGTTTCAAAATAAAGAATAAAAAAAATAGGGCTGGGGGTATAGCTCGGAGGTAGAATGCTCCTGAGTTCAATCCCCAGTACCGGAAAAAAAAACAAACAAACAAAAAAAAAAAACAATGAAAATGTATTATTTATTAAATAAACTTATATATAAATATATATAAGAAACTATATACACACACATATATACTGTTTTTCTGTTTAACATATATATGTGTATATATATGAAATAAAACTAGAAAGGAAATTGAATATTTAATCTTAAGTTTTAGACTAAGAAGTTTAGATTTTATCCTATATTCAAAAGGGAAATAAAACATTTTGAAAAATAAAACAATGATAAATCTTTAAATATTTTAAGACTTTTGATTATGGCAATTTTTTTTTGGCAAATTTCAAATATAAAAGTAGACAGAACTCCATAATAAATTATCACTGACTACATCAATCTTAATATTTTAAGTGAAACCAGTATCTAAGAGAAACAGTAAGCCAGGTGTGGTGGCACACACTTGTAATCTCCATATTTTGGAGGCTGACACAGGAGGATTGCAGGTTCAAGGTCAGCTTCAGCAATTAAGTGAGATCCTCAACAACTTAGTGTGACCCTGTTTCAAAATAAAAAAATATAATAGGACAGGGGATGTAGTAGCTCAGAGATAGAATGTTCCTGGGTTCAATCTCCAGTACCGTACACACACAAAAAAAAGACAGAGAAAAAAAAAGGGAGGTCAGGAAAGGGAAAAGGAGAAGGGGGAGGGGGGAGGAGGGAGGGATGGAAAAGACTGCCAACAGAAGTATGCAGAAAAGAATAACAGCAGGGCCGGGTGTGGTGGCGCATGCTTGTAATCCCAGCATTTGGGAGGCTGAGACCAGAGGATCCGGGTTCACAGCCAGCCTCAGCTACCTAGTGAGGCACTCCGCAACTTAGTGAGACTCGGTTTCAAAATAAAGAATAAAAAATAGGGCTGAGGGTATAGCTCGGAGGTAGAATGCCCCTGAGTTCAATCCCCAGTACCGCAAAAAAAAAAAAAAAAAAAAAAAAAGAATAACAGCAGGTCTAAGAATGCTATCCTTCAAAATACCTGCTTAAAGTTTGGCCCTTGCCAGGTGTTGTGACACATGCCTGAAACCCAAGCACTTGGGAGGCTGAGACAGAAAGATTGCAGATTCGATGCCAGCCTCAGCAACTTAGCAAGATCCTCAGCAATTTAGTGAGATCCTGGTTCAAAATAAAAAATAAAAAGGGCTCGGGGTATAGCTAGGAGGTAGAATGCTCCTGGGTTTAATATCCCTAGTACCACAAAACTCTTCCTAAATGATTGAAGTGCCCATATTTTGCTTCTGGAGTGATTAAGCTTTTTTTTTTTTTTCCCCTTCCAGTACCAGGCATTGTACAGATGCTACACAGTACTCTACCACTAATCTACATCCCCAGGCCAGGTGAGCCTCAAATCAGCAATCCTAGCTGGGCGTGGTGGCGCACGCTTGTAATCCCAGGATTTGGGAGGCTGAGACCGGAGGATGCAGGTTCAAAGCCAGCCTCAGCTACTTAATGAGGCCCTCTGCAACTTAGTGAGACCCTGTTTCAAAATAAAGAATAAAAATAGGGCTGGGGCTATAGCTCGGAGGTAGAATGCCCCTGAGTTCAATCCCCAGTACCGCAAAAAAAAAAAAAAAAAAAAAAAAATCAGCAATCCTCCTGTCTTAGCCTCCCTAGGACCTGGGATTACTGGTGTTTGCCACCACATCTGTCCTAAGCACATTTTTTAAACAGGAGATAAACTCACAGATTACTGCCAGTTATAAAGAGAAAGAAAAAGTGGCAAGGACCAAAATAAAGAGAAATGAATGATCATCTGAATTCAGCTTTACACATTTCCATGTGACAGGACTTCATGTATATGTTACAGTTTAAATGCGTACTTGAAAGCCTACCTGTCCAGCTATTGAATAAAACTTAATTCAGGACATATCAATAAAATATAATTTTTAAAAATATACATATAATTTTTTTTCTTTTTTTTTTATGGTACTGGGGATGGAATTCCCATTCTACCTCCAAGCTACACTCCCAGACCTATTTTTAATTTTCTCTTTCTCTCTCTCTCCTTTATTTATTTATTTTCATGGTACTGGGAATGGGACTCAGGGGCATTCTACCTCCGAGCTACACCCCTAATCCTATTTTTTATTCGTTTTTATTTTTGAAACAGGGTCTCACTAAGTTGCGGAGGGCCTAAGTAGCTGAGGCTGGCCACAAACCTACGATCCTCCTGTCTCAGCCTCCCAAGTACTGGATTACAAGTATGTAACACCATGCCAAGCTTATAAATCTGTTTTGAAAAGCAGAGTAAAATAATTTTTAAAGTTATTTTGAGTTCATTGTTGTTGTTTTTTTTTTAATTTTTTTTTTTTCTGTGGTATTGGGGATTGAACTCAGGGTCATTCTACCTCCAAGCTATACCCCCAGCCCTATTTTTTTTAATTCTTTATTTTGAAACAGGGTCTCACCACGTTTCGGAGTGCCTCACTAAGCAGCTGATGCTGGCCGCGAACTCGGATCCTCCTGTCTCAGACTCCCAAATGCTGGGATTACAAGTGTGCATCACCATGCCTGGCTGAGTTTACCTGGCGCACACTTGTAATCCCAGCATTTGGGAAGCTGAGACTGAAGGATCCAGATTTGCATCCAGCCTCAGCTGCTTAGTCAGGCCCTCCGCAACTTAGTGAGACCATGTTTCAAAATAAAGAATAAAAAATAGGGCTGGGGCTGTAGCTTGGAAGTAGAATGCCCCAGGCTTCCATCCCCAGTGCTGCGGAAAAAAAAAACAAAAAACAAGGACCATTTATATTGTCCAAATCTTCTTTCACTAACATCCTTGCATCGGCATAGTGTGAGTTTTCCAGAGGAAACATGATTTATGACAGCACAACAAACTGAATACAGAGGCAGAAATGAGAGTCAACTGCCTTCCATTAGAAAGGTAAAAATTGAACCTGGATGCCAGGTACTGGGGGGGAATGTTTATTATTGTGTTTACACTATATTCAATATTTTAAATATTTAGTATCTTAAATTGATGCTAAAGAGAAGAGGTTATGATTAAAGAAACGTAGTTTTCTATGCAAAGACTAAACTAGCTTGTGGTAGCATGAGTTACTATCTGCACCTCTTCCTCTGGCAACATCTTCCTCCGACCATCCTTTACAGGAAATCCACTTCCAAAGTCTTTCGAGGAGATATCAGCTCCATACTCTACAATAACATCTTCTTCAATGCTGCTCACCAGCCGCCAAAATTCCTTTTCTACTAATTCTGTGGGAACCATCTACATAGGAAAACAAAATTAAGAGATTATTAACCCAATATAACTACAATCCACTATAACATAATACACAGGCCAAGTGAACACAAACACATGAGGAAATAAAAACCTTCCCATTTCCCAGAGCACAAATTACTAGGGTCCTAGTTTTTTCCCCTAAGACTGGGGAAAAGCTAAAAATAACTTGGATATTCAGAAAAACAAAACGAAAGGCTGGACATGGTGGCATATATCTTTTACCTCAGTACTTGGAAAGCTAAGACATGATGATCACAGGTTCGAGGCCAGGCTCAGCAACTAAGTGAAGTCCCTGTTACCAAATAAAAAAATAAAATAGGAAGCCGGGCGTGGTGGCGCACGCTTGTAATTCCAGCATTCGGGAGGCTGAGACCGGAGGATCTGGGTTCACGGCCAGCCTCAGCTACCTAGTGAGGCACTCCGCAACTTAGTGAGACCTGGTTTCAAAATAAAGAATAAAAAATAGGGCTGGGGGTGTAGCTTACAGGTAAAATGCCCCTAGATTCAATTCCTAGTACCACACACACAAAAAAAGAAAAATATAGTGAATTTGAACTGCCTTTTTGTGTGCGTGTGTGAGAGAAAGAGATTAACTGAGACTGACTGGAATTGAAACCAGGGAGATTATACCTCTAAACCACATCCCCCCCCCTTTTTTTTTTGCGGTACTGGGGATTGAACTCAGGGGCATTCTACCTCCAAGCTACACCCCCAGCCCTATTTTTAATTCTTTATTTTTTGAAACAGGGTCTCACTCAGTTGCGGAGTGCCTCACTAGGTAGCTGAGGCTGGCCACAAACCCGGATCCTCCGGTCTCAGCCTCCCAAATGTTGGGATTACAAGGGTGCGCCACCACACCCAGCTCCCCATTTTTCTTTTTATTCTGAAACCAGGGTCTCAGTAAGTTGCTAAGAATCTTGCTAACTTGCTGAGGCTGGCCTTGAACCTGTGATCCTCTTGTCTCAGCCTCTCAAATACTGGGATTACAGGTGAGGGCTTGAACTGCCTTTTTCTGAAAGAAGCTACTTCGAAACTAAGAATGACAAAAATGAACTAGCACATTAGTGAAGAAAAAGATGAAACAAAGCTGAATTTTATTAGCTTTGGCTAATTTTGATAGTAACTAAAACGGCCAAAGATTCTCTAGGAAAAAAAACAAACCCCATATTACAAATAACTAAACAAAAGCAGCGAATCAATTACTTCATGCTTCTCTATAAAGTATTACTTAGAGAAGACTAATGATTCAAGTATCAAAATAGATTAATCACTAGGAAAGTACAAACTACCACATGAAGAAAATAAAACAGATTATGATGCCAGGATCCTAATTTTAAGATTTAGTGTTTTCTCGTCTTTTTTTTTGTGTGTGTAGTACTAGGGATTGAACTCAGGGGCATTCTACCTCCAAGCTATACCCCCAGCCCTATTTTTTATTCTTTATTTTTGAAAAGAGTCTCACTAAATTGCGGAGTGCCTCACTAGGTAGCTGAGGCTGGCCGCGAAACCAGATCCTCCAGTCTCAGCCTCCCAAATGCTGGGATTACAAGTGTGTGCCACCACACCCTGCTTCTCAACTTTTTCATTCGGACTGTTTTGTACATCTTTAAAGTGAAAAGCAACCAAAAGCTTTAGACTCAGATAAATCACTGTAGTTTTTCAAACTAACCTAAAAGATAGCTACTCACATGAACTGGCATATTGAAATAATCAGATTTAAAATTATCCGCCATCTCTCCAAAGCTCTGAAGTGTATACTCTCGTACAGCTTGTTCAAATCCAAAAGCTTCTCGAGGTTTGTTACATTCCTGGAAAGAAAAATATACACACATCTCTAAGTTTAACTCATTGAATCTGAACTAACAAGGCTTTAAACCTCAAAGGGTCTAGCTTTTTTTAAATCATTTCCCTTAGGTGAATCACAGCCAATCAACCCTAGACAGCAAAACAAGTGTATATTAGTCATGTCTTATCAGGAAATAATGTTTTAGAACCTCAACTGCATTTTCAGTCTTCCAAACAGATGCTAATGGGACAGCTTTAAGATTCTGGAGCTGCCGTTAGGCTGTGACATCAAGAAAAGCACCTGAGGATTGCTAACTTGGAATTAAACCCAGGGATGCCTATCATTTTTAGCATCCAGTAGATCTAGTCATGGAGAAAATAAATATTCATGGAGGAAAGGTCATGGATATTAGGATAACTAATGGATTGCTAAGCTACCAGGTTAGAAGAATAACTATCTTAAAACATATATTCTTTTTTTTTGCAGTACTGGGGATGGAACTCGGGGACATTCTACCTCCGAGCTACAGCCCAAGCCCTATTTTTTATTCTTTATTTTGAAACAGGGTCTCACTAAGTTGCAGAGTGCCTCACTAAGCAGCTGAGGCTGGCCGCGAACCCAGATCCTCCGGTCTCAGCCTCCCAAATGCTGGGATTACAAGTGTGTGCCATCACACCTGGCTACATATATTCATTTAGAGTAGAACTGCTTCTGAATATTTTATCTTGAGCACAGTAGTAAATAAATAATAATTCAAAGGCCATAAAAGATCTCAGAATACATCTAGATATACCCAGTCAATTCCTTCTCTTCAATGCCCTATGATGATTTTCTGTTAAAATAAGCAAACAGAGCCAGGCTTGGTAGCCCATGCTGGAAATCCCAGTACTTGGAGGTAGAGACAGAAGGATGGCAGATTCAAGGCCGGCCTCAACAACTTAGTGAAACCTTCAGCAAATTAGTGAAACCCTGTTTCAAAATAAAATAAAATAGGGCTGGGAGTGTAGATGAGAGGTAGAATGCCCCTGGGTTCAATCCCCAGCACCACCGCACCCCACACACACACATACACACATATACGCACACACAGATACAAAAAAAGTGAACAGCCAAGGTATGTTGGTGCACACCTGTAATCCTAGTACTTGGGAGGCTAAGACAGGAGGATCAAAGATTCAAGGCCAGCCTCAACAATTTAGTGAGGCCTTCAGCAATTTAGTGAAACCCTGTTTCAATATACAAAATAAAATAGGGCTGGGGGTGTAGCTGAGATGCAGAACGTCCATGGGTTCAACCCCTAGGACCCCCTCCCACCCACACACACACATACCAAAAAAACTAAACAGCCAAGGCATGTTGGTACACACCTGTAATCCTAATACTTGGGAGGTTGAGACAGGAGGATCACTAATTCAAGACCAGCCTCAGCAACTCAATGAGATTCACAGCAACTTTACAAGAGTCTGTTTCAAAACAAAAAATAAGTAGCCAGATGTGGTGGTGCATGCCTGTAATCTCAATACTTGGGAGGCTGAAAAGGATATTGATAGCAGGTTCAAGGCCAGCCTCAGCAACACAGCAAGACCCTATTTCAAAAGGGGGAGGGGGGCCAGCTGGGGGTGTAGCTTGGAGGTAGAATGTCCCTGGGTTCAATCCCCAATACCACAATAAATAAATGAATGAATGAGTGAGTGAATGGGCTGGGGGATGTTGCTCGGAGGTAGAAAGCCCTGGTGCAACCCCCAGCACCACAATAATAGTAATGACAAAGTGAAGAGCCTGACACCACTACCTTCAAATAGAAGTGCAGTACAGTTAAGTCAAAATTCAGAGAAGCTAGAAGATGCCAACTGTATATTTAACAGCACAAAAACCAGCTGTACAGATCCCAAGTTCTAGCCCAGTGCAGTGGCGTACAAAACAAAAAATTCAGTACCTAAGAGGCTGAGATGGGAGGGCCGCAGATTCAAGGCCAGCCTCAGCAAACTAGCGAGGCCCCATTTTAAAATAAAGAATAAGCCGGGCGTGGTGGCGCACGCTTGTAATCCCAGCATTCGGGAGGCTGAGACTGGAGGATCCGTGTTCGTGGCCAGCCTCAGCTACCTAGTGAGGCCCTCCACAACTTAGTGAGACTCGGTTTCAAAATAAAGAATAAAAAATAGGGCTGGGGTGTAGCTCGGAGGTAGAATGCCCCTGAGTTCAATCCCCAGTACCGCAAAAAAAAAAAAAAAAAAAAAGAATAAAAGGCCTGGGGTGTAGCTCATAGGTAGAATGGCCCTGGTTTCATCCCCAGTATGGGAGCACGGATGGGGTTCCAAGTTCTAAGGCTTCATGTCTAAATAGTTTAGTTGTTGAAAAGTTCTGTGGGTTTTCTTCATTTTTATTCCAGCCATGTGAATATTCTGAGCAGAATATTCTGAGCAGAAGTCAAATTCAACTGAAACAATCAACAGGATTACCTAATAGTCAGAAAAAGAGACTTTAAAAGCAAGCTACTACAATACAGTCATTACATTGCCAGCCAATAAAGCACTTATTAACATATTGGAACTCTTCAACACTGAAGAACAAAGAGGGCCAGGCATGGTAACACACTCCTGTAATACCAGTACTTGGAAGCCCAAGACAGGAGGATCACAGGTTGGAGACCACCCTCAACAACCTAGCGAGACCCTGTTTCAAAAACAAAAAAATAAAAATGGCTGGGGTTGTAGCTCAGAGGTAGAATGTTCCTGGGTTCAATCCCCTGTACCAAAATAAATAAATATTTACCAAAAAAAATTAGGGAGTGGGACAAGCTCATTGGAACATGTCTACATGTATGTGTGTACTATGCACTGCTATTTTTAAAGGGTCCATAAAAGTTAGGTATGTACCTCAGCAACACACTTAGGACACCTCCAGTCTCCTTTGGGCACATCAGGTAGTGGTGGAATTAGACAAAATGTATGATAGCTGTCATCACATCCATCACACAAAAGCAGTTTATCCTCATTGTTTCCCCGACCACAAAACATACAAACGTAGAGATCAACCTGTTAAAATAAATAAAATAAAAGCCTATTTTCTATAAAAGAGAATATTACATTTCACCAGGAACTCCTTAAATAATATACACTAGAAATAATATATACTAAAAAAGTAAACATAATTTAAATCCTGAATATCTATTTTAAATAATTCTATTTTAATAGCTTTTCATAAAAACTCCCTGAATTTTCCTCCAGAGTGTTCACAGGCAAATTAATAGAAGCCTATCAGGTTGTTAAAATAATCAAAGACTGCAAATCTAGAGATGTGAAAATTTATTTTTTAAAATGTTAATTCTTCCTAAATAATAGAAATACTCGTTGGTAGAACTGTATGTAATGTACCTCAATGATTTACAGATATCCTTGGTATCTGCCAGGGATTGGTTCCAGGATCCCTATTCCCATAGATACCCAAATCCCTTATATTAAATGGCTTAGTATTTGCATATAATCTATATATATATATCCTCCTGTATATGTTGTCATCTCTAGATCACTTATGTAATCTATGTAAATAGTTGTTATACAATACTGTTAGGGAATAATAATAAGAAAAAAGGTCTGAACTTCTTCAGTAGAGACACAATTAAAAAAATATAGATTTTCAATCTATACTTGGTTGAATCTGAGGATGTGGAACCTAGAAATATAGAGGGCCAAATGTACAAATTCATATTTACTCTCTCAGTTATGAATCAGGGAAAAGTCTATATATATGAGACAAAGCAAGGTTAACATTACATAAACCAAAACTGCAATTTTAGATTTGCCATCATTCTCCTAACCAAATAAGCTAAACAGTACACCAAGATAAAAAGTGCAAAACTAAAATTAAAATAAATCCTTTCCCTCCTGACACAACCCAAAGCACTTACAAAGTTAACAGAGAGAGTTCCTTTCCGTTGTCTCATTTGCATGTTAAATGCGTCTGACCTGTTGGTAACTTTTCTTCTTCGGGTGACCTCATCTTGAAATAAAAAGTTATATAATAATAGTAAAAAACTAATGTTGAGAGCTTACTATGGACCAGAAACTATTTAAAATTATTTAAATTAGTTAAAATCTCACAACACTACGAGGTAGATATATTAATATCTCTGGTTGAAGAGAAAGAATCTAAGGTATATAGAAGGTAGATAACTTGCTCAAAAATCACACAGCCAGTCAGGGGCATCTCTGATTCTAATCCAGGCAATCAAGCTCCAGAGAGTTTATGCCATTAATGCCATATTATCTGTATGTATGACTTACAGGGCCTCTCAAATTAGGGATTAATTTTTAAGAGCTCTGCCAGCCAAAATGCTAAAGTTTAAGATCACTGCCAGCCAATATAATTAGTACAAATATGACAAAGGTGAAGTATTTAATTCCTGAAAGGGTAATAAAAAACAAAATGTATTTAGTAAATCCTAATACACTGAATTTTTTTGTTTGTTTGCTTTTTTTTTTTTTTTGTGGTACTGGGGATTGAACCCAGGGCATTCTACCTCTGAGCTATACCCCCAGTCCTATTTTTAATTCTTTATTTTGAAACAGGGCCTCACTAAGTAGCTGAGGCTGGCCGCGAACCCAAATCCTCCTGTCTCAGCCTCCCAAGTACTGGGATTACAAGCGTGCGCCACCACGCCCAGCGACACTGAATGTTTTGAGAGTGATGGAACAATATTATCTGATCCTCCACAGTTCAGTCCACAACTGTGAATTATGATTTAACTATCCATATCATAAAATACATGTTAATTAATGAAATGTGACTGTGGCATTTCATTAAACTCTTACAGTCAAAACATGTCCCACCTATTCTTTGTTAAATGACTTTTAAAATTGACATGTTACACAGGGAGAATAGTGGAACTTAATTTTTGCATTAGTAATTCTACTAACAAAAGTATCAAACATACGAAGCAGAAGATAACTAGGTTTTTTGGGTTAAAAAAAAACAGTTTATTTAAATGGTGTCATAATATGTTTAGGGCAATTATAAAAAATCAAAATTATAGTTAAAATTTAAAAGTTCTAAGCTCTTCCCAGTATATTTTCATACTAAAGGTCAGAGAATCCTCTATTCTTTTAATTTAAAAGTTAAAAGCTTTAGATGGCTAGGTAGAAGCCAATCATTTCACCATTATTGGTGAAACTAAACTAGCCTTAAAAACTGTAAAGAATTTCTGTACAGTATATTAGACATGGAGAAGGAAAAGTCTCTCTTCTAAAATCGTAAAAATTCAACATAATATTGCTCCTCACACCTTCAATTTAAGATATCTGTCCTAAAAAAAAGTGATTTGCTCAGGAACCATATTGCAAGTTTACAATTTTTAAATTCCCAGCACAAACTGAAATTCAAGTTTCCTTTGAATCTTTTTTTTTCAATCATATTATTGGACTTCATTTCTTTTCATGAACAATAACAGATTTTACCTTCTTTATCTTTTGCTCCCATTGCCAGGCCCACAACTTTGGGTCCAGCCCCAAAAATCTGAAGTTTCTTCAGTTCTGTGTTTCTATTCAATTCTCCAGATTCTGACTAAAAAATAATAAATGAAATTCACATTAGCATAATTATCCTGCTTTATCCATTCATTTTTTAGATGGGGAGCTTGCTATGTTGCCCAGTCTAGCCTACAATTCCTGAGTCAGGGATTCTCTTGCCTCCAGCTCCTGAAGTAGCTGGGACAATCGATGTAACCACTGGAACTCAGCTGGTTCATGCATTTATTTTATCATCTAAGAAACGTTTCAGGAGCCTCTTCAAAGTGAAGGAAAAAATAATAATTCGATTTCTTCTCTCTAAATTAATTCACTGCCTCATTTACAACAGTTCAAAATGGCCACCAAAGTACCATGCAACATCCAAATTCCTTTCCACAAAATAAAATTCATCCTTGTCCATTAAAGCATAATTACCAATTTGGTTTTGTCTAGAAACAACACTGCTGGTTATTATGCAGAAATTCCCACTTCTAACTTGCTAATGGATATGTCTTTGATTAGAGGGTAATATGCCTATCTCAGGGGATGAATCAAGAAGGTCCTAAAATAATCTTGCTAATCTCTTATCTTTGTTGGTGTTGACTTGGCTAGGGTGGGAATGTGGTCCAGTTTTAGCCATAAGAGACAAAAGTTTACTGGATGCCTGTAGATTTTTAATCTAATAAAAAGGAAAGCTTCTCAAAAAGTAAATCTTTTCGCTCCAAATTCCTTCTGGTGAAAACAGGATGACGGGCTCTGTAGCAGCCACACTACAATTAGGAGGAAACATATTGCCCCATACTAAGAAAGCAAGGCAGAAAGATAAAAGAGTCTGGGTCCTTGATGACAATGTGGACCTGGCAATACCAATTCTAAAACTATCTACCTCCAAAAACCTTATGTTGAAAATGTATTCTTATGTAAAAAATGTGTTAATGTTGAAATTACTATCATCTCACATTCTATTACAGAAAGGTGAGATCAAGCTGAAACTGTTAAATCTTGAATTTAGATAAATGACACTAACCAAAATTTATTTTAAATGCATAAATAAAGAATAAAGATAAACCAGGATAAATACAGACCACCAAGTCTATGGACATATAACAAATGATGTATGCAATCCAGATTATTAAAATAACAAATATAAAGCCAACCAAAATGGCATACTAAAACTTATCTTTAAACTTTTGTAAGTAACTTTGGTTATACTAACCAGCCTCTATAGTTAGTCCAAAAATAACACTGAACATTCTTTACCAAAGGTGAAGCAGAGTGCATGATGATAAAAGCTAACATATATTACATATATAGAATTTGCCAATCTTGGTTTCATAGGAGCACATATTCATGAACTCTGGCTTAAGACACATACAATGTAGCCAAATACAGTGGTGTGCACCTGCAGTCTCAGCCACTCAGGAGGCAGAAGGATGACCTGAGCCTAGGGGTTCAGAGGCTAGCCTGAGCAACATAGAGACCCCATCTCAAAAAAAAGATACATTTACTGTGTGAAAAATAGACCTTAATAAAAAGTATAGGAAGAGAAACGCTCTTCTTTTGAGAAAAAAATGTCAGCTAATTAAATGCCAAAGGAATGACATACTAGAAAATTTGTTTGTAAATACCCACATAACAACTAATTAAGGCAAGGATCATCAATGAATGTTAAAAGCACTAGCTAAACCAGGGTAGCACACACCTGTAATCCTGTTCTTGGGGAAGCTGAGACAAGAAGATCTAAAGTTCAAGGACATGCTCAACCACACGGCAAGACTCTCAGCAACCTAGCAAGACTCTGTTTCAAAATAAAAAAGGTCTAACTACACCACTCCTTAGTATCTTTCCAAAGGGATTGAAATCAGAAAATTATAGTAATATATGCATATTCATGTTTACAGCAGCAAAATTCACAATAGCCAAATTATGGAACCAACCTAGGTGTCCCTCAACAGATGAATGGATTACAAAATTATGAGATACGCACACAATGGAATTCTATTCAGCAATAAAGAACAAAATAATGACATTTGTAGGAAAATGGATGGACCTGGAGAACATTATGTTAAGTGAGATTAGCCAGTCACAGAAAGTAAAGGGTCACGTGTTTTCTCTCATATGTGAAATCTAGGGACCAATCAGGACAGCAGAAGGACTTGAGATATTGGAGGAAAAACTCCAGTGGAGCCAGAGAGGTTGTCTAGGGGAATGTAGGGGTCAGGGACAATTAATAAAGAAATCAATCCTTTGACATTATATACCTATGTGAGAATACCAATGTCGGTCTCAATATCGTGTATGGGGCAGAGGGGGTTGGGGAGAGAGCCAGGGAAAGGTGACCAACCAAGTGCTGTGTGCACGTTTATCACCATCACTATGAATGACATTATACCCTCAATTCATACCCTCACCCATTTTGTTTTTGAACCAGGGTTTCACTAGGTTGCTGAGGCCAGTCTCAGCCTTCCCAGGTACTTGAATTACAGGTGGTGTGCCATCACAAGTGGCTAATGATTTAGCATTTCTTGAGAGACAAAATATAACCCAGCTCTCAAGAAACTCTATACTCTAGTGAAGTGACAGATGAAAAAACTATTTCAAGTGATGCAAAAGAGAAAAGGGGCCAGGCGTGGTAGTGCACACCTTTAATTCTAGTACTTGGGAGGCTGAGACAGGAGGAACACAGGTTCAAGGACAGCCTCAGTATGTAGTGACACTCTCATCAACCTAGAGAAACACTGTTTCAAAATTAATATAAAATAGGGCTGGAGGTGTAACTCAAAGAGATTGCCTCTGAGTTCAATCCCCAGCACCAAAAAAAAAAAAAAAAAAAAAAACAGAGAAAAGGGAGCAGGATAAGTTCCATAACTTCTGTTTCCTGTTTGAGAGACTATTGGATGGCTATGTGTATCAATCTAAGCTAGAAAATATTAAAGGAAAAAGAGATTCTAAAAAGGTGGTGATAAATTATATTTGACACATATTAAACTGGGAATACACTGTGCTGATGCTAACACGGAATACACCCACATACACAGATGTACACACAGACACACACCACTGGTAATCAGAAAAGTTGTGTGATGTCAAGACATATTTAGAGGTCCTGAGAATATAGGCAGTAGCTGGAATTGGAGGGTAGATGAAACAGCTAAGGAGAGTGAAGACTGAAAAAAATGAATACACAAAATAAAGCACAGAGAGAAGAGATAACAAATATGACTAAGGAATGGTCATAGAATAAACAGAAAGCCAGAAGAGAGATAATTTTAAAAAGGCAAAGAAAAATCAAGTTACCTGAATTTCAAGGAGAGGAGTGAACAACTATACTAAATGTATACATGACCAGAGATTAAGGAAGATACAAAATGAAAAAGGGAGCCGGGCATGGTGGCGCATGCTTGTAATCCCAGCATTTGGGAAGCTGAGACCGGAGGATCCAGGTTTGTGGCCAGCCTCAGCTACTTAGTGAGGTACTCCGCAATTTAGTGAAACCCTGTTTCCAAATAAAGAATACAAAATAGGGCTGGGGGTGTAGCTTGGAGGTAGAATGCCCCTGAGTTCAATCCCCGGTACCAAATAAATAAATAAATAAATAAATAAGCCGGGCGTGGTGGCGCACGCTTGTAATCCCAGCATTCGGGAGGCTGAGACCAGAGGATCCGGGTTCGTGCCAGCATCAGCTACCTAGTGAGACACTCCGCAACTTAGTGAGACTCGGTTTCAAAATAAAGAATACAAAATAGGCCTGAGGGTATAGCTCGGAGGTAGAATGCCCCTGAGTTCAATCCCCAGTACCGCAAAAAAACCAAACAAACAAAAATAAAGAAAGAACAAAAACAGGGCTAGAGATGCCCCTGAGTTCAATCCCCAGTACCTCAAAAAAAAAAAAAAAAAGGGTCCACAGAATTTGACAATTACAAACTAAATGGTAACTTGGATAGTGAAGTTTCAAGGAAATTGAAAAAAAATGTTAACTGAAAATATTTCTAGTGTTTTACCTAACAGCCAACAATTTGACAGAAGTAACAATTATTACAATAGGTAAGAGAATTCTATGTGCTTCCTATTTTTATAAATATATAAAGAAAACAATTAAAAATAGGCAAAGGGAGAGCTGGGCATGGTGGCACACGCTTGTAATCCCAGTACTTGGGAGGCTGAGACAGGAGGATCCCAGATTCATGACCAGTCAAGTGAGGCCCTCCACAACTTAGTGAGACCTTGTTTCAAAATAAAGAATAAAAAAATAGGACTGGGGGTACAGCTCGGAGGTAGAATGCCCCTGGGTTCAGTCCCCAGTACCGCAAAAAAAAAAAAAAAAGGCAAAGGGTTAGGGTGCAGCTCAGTATTATAGCACTTGCCTAGCATGCACAAGGCCCTGGGTTTGATTCCCCAACATAACATATGAACAAGGAGACAGAAAGGAAGGGAGGGAAACTAGAGAGAGAGAAGAGAGAGGAGAGAGAGCACACAGGAGCTAGGCAAGGTGGCACACACCTATAATCTCAGTACTTGGGAGGCTAAGACAAGAAGGATTGCAGGTTCGAGGCCAGCCTCAGCCGCTTAGCAAGACCTCCAGCACTTGTGAGACTCTGTTTCAAAATTTAAAAAAAAAAAGAAGAAATTTAAAGGGCTAGGGATATATCTCAGAGGTAGAATGACGAAAAAAGGAAGGAAGGAAGGAAGGAAGGAAGGAAGGAAGGAAGGAAGGAAGGAAGGAAGGAAGGAAGGAAGGAAGGAAGGAAGGAAGGAAGGAAGGAAGGAAGGAAGGAACTTTGCATGGTTACAGGGAGAACATCACAACACCCACTGGCAATTGATGAGATGAACTGGAGAACTCTTCAAAGTTGTGTCACCTGGCCAAAGAAGTTAATCCTCAGTATTCCAGGTCCTAAAATGCTATCATCACTGTAAATCCAACAAGGACTGAATCTCTGAAATCAATCACACTATTAAAAAATCACTTAAAGAGCCGGGTGTGGTGGTGCACACTTGTAATCCCAGTACCTGGGAGGTTAATTCAGGAGGATCGCAGGTTCCCAGCCAGCCTCAGCTACTTAGTGAGGCCTTCTGCAACTCAGCAAGACTCTGTTTCAAAATAAAGAATAAAAAACAGGGAGCCGGGAGTGGTGGCGCACGCTTGTAATCCTAGCATTTGGGAGGCTGAGACTGGAGGATCCGGGTTCGAGGTCAGCCTCAGCTACCTAGTGAGGCACTCCGCAACTTAGTGAGACTCTGTTTCAAAATAAAGAATAAAAAATAGGGCTGGGAGTGTAGCTCGGAGGTAGAATGCTCCTGAATTCAATCCCCAGTACTGCAAAAAAAAAAAAAAAAAACAAAAAAACAGGGCTGGGAGCCGGGTGTGGTAGCATACGCTTGTAATCCCAGTACTTGGAAGGCTGAAACCGGAGTATCCAGGTTTGCAGTCAGCCTCAGCTACTTAGTGAGGCCCTCCTCAACTTAGTGAGAGCCTGTTTCAAAATAAGAATAAAAAATAGGGCTGGGGGTGTAGCACAGAAGTAGAATGCCCCTGGTTCCATCCCCAGTACCGCAAAAAAAAAAAAAAAAAAAATCACTTAAGGACTAAACCAAAGTTCACAAATTTATAATGGGGCCATCACTTTCCAACAGATTTCTATTAAATTCACATTCCTATCCAGGATACCTATGTCTCCATTATCAAAGTACCTAAGAATCTGAACTTTTTTTTAAGCATAAACTCAGAACAAGACAGAAATGGACCCAGGTGTGGTGATGCACATTTATTTATTTATTTATTTATTTATTTATTTATTTATTTATTTATTTGCAGTACTGGGGATTGAACTCAGGGGCATTCTACCTCTGAGCTACACCCCCAGCCCTATTTTTTATTCTTTATTTTGAAACCGAGTCTCACTAAGTTGCGGAGTGCCTCACTAGGTAGCTGAGGCTGGCCGCGAACCCGGATCCCCTCAGCCTCCCGAATGCTGGGATTACAAGCGTGCGCCACCACGCCCAGCTGGTGATGCACATTTATAATCCCAGTACCTGGGAGGCTGAGATAGGAGGATCGCAGGCTCCCGGCCAGCCTCAGCTACTTAGTGAGGCCCTCCGCAACTTAGACCCTACTTCAAAATGAAGAATAAAAAATAGGACTAGGGATGTAGCTCAGAGGTAGAATGTTCCTGGGTTCAATCCCTAGTACCACAAAAATAATAACTAAAAAAAAAAGGCAGAAATGGTATGATGGAGAGATCTCCTTTGAGCTCCAGAAAACCAAGAAGTATCATGAGCCTACCTCTCCAGGGACAGGACTTCATACAACCCCAGATCCAATATTTCTAAGTGTTAATAACAGATTATCTTGCTTCTGATTCCCACTTTCAATGAAATCACTCCTACTTTTAAAAAATGCTGTTAGCCAGGCATGGTGGCGTACGCCTATAATCCCAGTACTTGGGAGGCTGAGACAGGGAGTATTGCAGGTTCAAAGCCAGCCTTAGCAGCTAAGTAAGGCTCTCAGTAACTTAGCAAGACACTGTTTCCAAAAACATAAGATAAAATAGGGCTGGGAGTGTAAACTGGAGGTAGAATGTCCCTGGGTTCCATCCCCCATACCACCAAAAACAAAAAAACCCCACAAAACATGTTATTTCTTAGCTGGGCATGGTGGCACATGTTTGTAATCCTAGTGCTTGGGAGGCTGAGACAGAAGGATTGCAGGTTGGCTGCCAGCCTCAGCTACTTAGTGAGGCCCTCCACAACTTAGTGAGACCTTGTTTCAGAATAAAAAAATAAATAAAATAGGACCAGGGGTGTAGCTCCGAGGTAGAATGCCCCTTGGTTCAATCCCCAGTACCAAAAGAAAAAAAAAATTATATCTTTAAGTGTTAAAATCAGTTAACTGGGATCCAGTAGTTAGGTATCTATAACTCTTTATATTAATTTAACTGGGCCAAATCTCAGAATCCTAAGGGCACCTCATTCTCTCAGCTTACACACGTGTCTTTATTAAACCTTAAAAAAACCGGACATGAGCGGGTGTGATGGCACGCACTTGTAATCCTAGTACTTGGGAGACTGAGACTGGAGGATCTGGGGTTCTCGGCCAGCCTCGGCTACTTAGTGAGGCTCTCTGCAACTTAGTGAGACCCTATTTCAAAAACAAAGAATAAAAAATAGGCCTGGGGGTGTAGCTCAGAGGTAAAATGCCCCTGCCCCTGAGTTTAATCCCCAGTACCGCAAAAAAAAAAAAAAAAAAAAAGAAAATGCCAGACATGGTGGCTCAGGTTTATAATTCTAGTACTTGGGAGGCTGAGACAGGAGAAACACAGTTTCAAGGCCAGCCTCAGCAACATAGTGAGACTCAGCAATCCAGTGAGACCTTGTTTTAAAACAAGAAAGAAAATGGACTGTGGGTGTAGCACAAAGGTGGAATACCCCTAGATTCAATTCCCAGTACCATATCATGAAAAAGAAAATGGCCAGAGACATTTATACCTGAGACTTGACACGTCTGGTTCTTTTTGGCAGAATGTTCATTCTTGTGCCTGGCTCTGGGGAAGTTCGGCTATCAGTGCTGAGAACTTCAGGCTCCACTTTTTCCTTAAGATCTAAATTAGGCATCTGTACACCCTGAAAGATCACAGCACAAAAAGAGAAAAGATCCACTGATAAGAAATCAATAAAGCCGGACGTGGTGGCGCACGCTTGTAATCCCAGCATTCGGGAGGCTGAGACCAGAGGATCCGGGTTCGCGGCCAGCCTCAGCTCCCTAGTGAGGCACTCCGCAACTTAGTGAGACTCGGTTTCAAAATAAAGAATAAAAAATAGAGCTTGGGGGTATAGCTCGGAGGTAGAACGCCCTCCGAGCAAGAGCCTGTTTCAAAACAAAAAATAAAAAGGGATGGGAGTGTATTCTGGAGGGAGAATGCCCCTGGATTCAATCCCCAGTACCAATAAATAAATAAATAAATAAATAAATAAATAAATAAATAAATAAAATAGAGCTGGGCACACCATGGTTAAGCAGGGTAACTGAAATCACATAAAGTGAACCACAGATAAAGGGGGGCTACTATAGATCACTGGAACAATACAGAATCTAGAAATAAATTCACACATTTATGGTTGACTGATTTTCAACAAAGGTGCCAAGGTAAACAATGAGAAAATTATGGTCTTTTTAAAGAAATGGGGCTGGTACAAGTGAGTATTCATATACTCTTCCCCGCAAAAAAAAAATTAACTTGCAAGCCGGGCATGGTGGCGCACGCTTGTAATCCCAGCATTCGGGAGGCTGAGAACAGAGGATCCGGGTTCGCGGCCAGCCTCAGCTACCTAGTGAGGCACTCCGCAACTTAGTGAGACTCGGTTTCAAAATAAAGAATAAAAAATAGGGCTGGGGGTATATCTCGGAGGTAGAATGCCCCTGAGTTCAATCCCCAGTACCGCCAAAAAAAACAAAAAAAAAAAAAAAAAAATTAACTTGCACTTTTACCTCACTCTATAGATGCAAAAAAAAAAGTGATTCAAAATACATCACACACCTAAATCTAAAAGCTAAAATTGACCGGGTGTGGCAGTACATGCTTGTAATCCTAGCACTTGCGAGGCTGAGACAGGATGATAGCAAGTTCAAGGAAAGCCTCAACAATTTAGTGAGTCTCTCAGCAACCTAGTAATACCCTGTTTCCAAATAAGAAATAAAATTAGTGTGGGGGTGTAGCTTGGAGGTAGAATGCCTCTGGATTCAATTCCCAGTACCACAAAAAAAAAAAAAAAGGAAGGAAATAAAATAAACTAAAAGCTAAAATTGGGCTAGGTTTGGTGTCCCATGCCTGTTATCCTAGTACTTGGGAGGCAGAGACAGGAGGATTGCAAATTCAAGACTAACCTTGGCAATTTAGTGAGACCTGTTTTAAAATAAAAACCTTAAAAAATCAGGCCAGGGTGTAGCTCAGAAGTAGAATGCCTCTGAGTTCAATTCCCAGTATCATAAATAAATAAATGCTAAAATTGTAAAACGTTTAGATGAAAACAAAAATCTTTGTGACCTTGTGGTAAGGAAAGATTTCTTAAGTATGACACCAAAAGCATAACTTATAAAAATTTTTTTTTTCTTAAAACCGACACTATTACAAAAACAATTGAGAAAATATTTGCAAGTCATATGTGTGTGTGTGTGTGTGTGTGTATGTATGCATGCATGTATGTATGTATATGGTAAAGGATCTATATCCAGAATATATAACAAACTCTTACAAGTATAAGACAACCCATCTTTTTTTTTTTTTTTTTTTTTGCGGTACTGGGGGTTGAACTCAGGGGCATTCTACCTCCGAGCTATACCCCCAGCCCTATTTTTTTTTTATTCTTTATTTTGAAACCGGGTCTCACTAAGTTGCAGAGTGCCTCACTAGGTAGCTGAGGCTGGCCGCGAACCCGGATCCTCCGGTCTCAGCTTCCCAAATGCTGGGATTACAAGCGTGCGCCACCACGCCCAGCTCAACCCATCTTTTTTTTTTTTTTTGCGGTACTGGTGATTGAACTCAGGGGCATTCTACCTCCGAGCTATACCCCCAGCCCTATTTTTTATTCTTTATTTTGAAACCGAGTCTCACTAAGTTGCGGAGTGCCTCACTAGGTAGCTGAGGCTGGCCTCGAACCCGGATCCTCCGGTCTCAGCCTCCCGAATGCTGGGATTACAAGCGTGCGCCACCACGCCCGGC
>PVLC010012518.1:0-43899 GCA_004027655.1 Graphiurus murinus
GGTACTGGGGATTGAACTCAGGGGCATTCTACCTCCGAGCTATACCCCCAGCCCTATTTTTTATTCTTTATTTTGAAACCGAGTCTCACTAAGTTGCGGAGTGCCTCACTAGGTAGCTGAGGCTGGCCTCGAACCCGGATCCTCCGGTCTCAGCCTCCCGAATGCTGGGATTACAAGCGTGCACCACCACGCCCGGCTAGAAATCTATTTCTTATAAAATTAGTAACAAAACTACAGAAATCTATTTCTTAAAAAATTTCTAGTGATTTCTTAATTTCTTATTTTGATTGTAAGTTGTACTTTACCTTCACTCAATATGGATCAGAAGCTAGAAAATTAAGCAGAACAACAGGCAAAAACTATGAAAAATATTCAAAAACTTAGAAATTAATCACAATATTGTTAATTATGCTTACTGTAAAAACTTTATGACTGATTATTTTTATACTACACCTTAAAAATTATGTGTATTCAAATGCTACCTAACAACAGCATATAAAAGGTCTGAGCTACTAAGCTTTCATGCTGATACATCAGCTTAGAAAATGTTTATAAAAAATTTTAAAAATGCACTGTAAACATTTCAGTCCTGCACCTTCTTTCTACGCCTTTGAACCTTCTCTTTCATGTGCAATACCTGATGGCCCACTGAGAATAGCTGCTGAAAGCCCCAACGATGGGTAAAACAGAATTTCTGACTCAGGAAATAAAGATCAGCTGAACAGGATTCCCATATGGCAATCCAGATCAATGGAGAAGCAAGACCAGAAATTTACAGTATCTATCCTACACATACAACATGAGGGTTATATTTCATCGCCAGTAATGAAACTCCCAAGTGGCAAAAAAAAAAAAAAGATACAAAGATTGCAAATCCAGTAATCAGTAATGAGAAACTATATTTTGACATTTTTTCTCTAGGTAGAATTAAAAGTGCCACTATCTTTATTTGGAATCACTGATATAGTAAATAATTTTTGCAACTAAAAAAACTGCATTCCTTTAAAATAACTAAAGCAGTTGTGAGAGGTTGGAATGATATTTAAATAAAATCATCGCCCACACGTTTTATTTAGCAATTATTATTAGTTCTTTGGATTCAACAGTCAATAAAGAATGGGAATTATCACTATAATACCCTTACTGAGGGGCACTTGTCAAACTTTTAATATGTTCTTACATAGGCACTTACTGTGTCTTAAGGCAATTATTTCCCATATTAGATATGATTTCCATTCTCAGCATCTATATCTGAATAATGTGTACCTATTTGGTCCTATTCTAACTACTGAGACAATGTAAAATAAATTCCCTTTTTTTACATTAACTACATTAACTATTATGTAAAATACTGTGTACTATCAAACCTACTCATGTCGCCCTAACACTACACTAAGCGATTCATTTCCTTATTCCATTTTTCTTATATGGTTTCATGGTCCTTCAACACTATGGCTGCTCCAAACCAACTTCAATTTAAATTAAAATGTGACATTCAGAACGGAATACTACAAATTGCTAATCTGGCCATCATGTTTTTATTTTTGAGTTTAACAGTTTGAGATCCACCTATTCATTGCCCACTAGATATCTTCACTTAGATTTCCTGCAGATTTCTCAAACTGAAAATGTCCAAATTGAATTCCTCCGTTCCCTTTTTCTTTATCTTAGTCATTTTGGTCTGCTACAAGAAAGTACTAATGACCAGATGATCTGTAAACAACAGACACATATCACTCAATGTTCTAGAGTCTGAGATTAGGGAGCTATTGTGGTCCAGTTCTGGTAAGGGCCGTCTTCCAGGTTGCTGATAGCTCTCTTTTTCTAATATCTACACATCACAGAAAAAGGTGAGAGGAAGCTTGCTGAGGTCATTATTCTAAGGGCACCAAATCCCACTCATGAAGGTTCAACCCTCATGACCTAATTACCTACAAAATGCCCAATTCACCACTACCATCATACCAGGGGTTAGGACTTCAACATAAATGTCAGAGGGACACAAACCCTCCATCCACAGATTTATTTCTCCACTTTGTCATACTCTAAATACACTTCACCTCCTAACTTCCCTATATCACTATACAGACTAGTAATGTCTAGAAATTTGCGAGTATCCTGCATTATCTCTCTCTACCATCCAATTGACCACCAAATTCCATGAAACTTATTATGCAGTGTAAGAATCTGGGCTTTGAGCCAAACTTCCAGAATTTAAATTCTTGTTATTCCTTTACCAGCTCTGTGGCCTCGTACAAGTAGACTAACCTCCTGGTGGCTCAAGTTTTCTCATCTGTGAAATGGACACTAAAATAATAATTTCCTCATACTACTACTACAAGGATTAAGTTAATTCTTATATCTAAGCTATTTTGAAGAGTGGCTCATACTCTCAAGTGAGTACGTAATAAATGTTCACCATTAGTATCATTACTGCTATCTCATTAGTGTCTCACAGAACGGCCTCTTTTAGTCATTATTGCTGCTGCTCATTTAATCCATCCCTTCATGATTGTCACCTGAATTACCACTGCAGCTTCAAAACTGATGCCCTGGCCTTCCCTCGTGCCATATGCTTGTTTTCATAACTTTGATTATGCCATCCCCTCATTTCAAATGCTTTGATGGTTCACTACTGTCCTTGGGATAATTGTTGAACATAGCATACAAAACCCTAGATAATCTACAAAATTTCTCCAGTCACATTTATCCCCTCCACTCTCCAGGCATGTGATGCTTGAGTCACATTAATTTACCCTGTCCACTCTCCTAGCATATGATTGATCTAGATGCACTGATGCAACTTGAATTTGCTTGAAACCAGATGTCCTCAATCTTCTTTCAAGTGAGTTACTGAAGTTGGCCAAAACATTGCCAACCTATCTACTCATATCATGTATATCCACCTTCATACAGAAAAGAACTAAACAGTGTGAGATATTTTCATACAGGAAAGTCTTATGATATATACATATATATACATATATGTGTGTGTATGTGTATATATATATATATATATATATATATGTATATAATTTGCTATAAGCATACCGATCAGTGCTGTTCAAAGTATGATTGGAAAATTAGCAGCAGCAGTAGCACCTGGCAACCTGTCAGAAATGTGCATTATCAGGCCCCCACACAGACCGAAAGTATTCGAATTTCCAGGGGCGACCCAGGAATCTTTTTTGTAACAAGCTCTCTGGATGATTCTTTGGCACACCAATGTTTGAAAAGATGTAATACCAGCAATGCATTAAGACGTGCTAGTGCCAAAAATACTGTTAATGCAAATATTAATTACTGACCACATTAAATAAGACAATCCTGAAAAAATTGATAATGATAAATCTAAGTCATTTATAATTCACAGGCAAAATAATAGCACTTAAGCACCACCACAGTTGAGACCTAGATGTGCCCACCGGCCCATGTGTTACAGTCTTGGGTCTCAACTAGTTCTATGTAGAGGTGTTGGAAATCTTAAACAATGGGGCCTTGGAGAGGTCTTCAGGTCATTAGGAGCATGCCTCTGAAGGGGACTGTGGGATTCTGGTCCCTTCCTCTTCCTCTCCAGGCCATGAGTTGAATAGTTTTGCTCTGCTCACACTTCCCCAACAAGGAGCTGCCACAGGCACCAAAGCAAGATGGCCAAGAAGTCGTGAACTGAAATCTCTAACACTGTGCAGCAAGATAAATGCTTTTCTCTTTCTAATTTGATTGTCTCAGGTATATGTCCTAGTGATGGAAAGCTGACTGACACAATACCCTAGCCGATGTCCCAGTAACAAAGCATTCTGCCACAAACAGTAAGTCCAGCCACCTAGTGTGAAGGCCTGAGCAGTTAGAGCTCCACAACATACTAAGTCTCTTTTCACACTCTGACTTCTGATAGAACATTCAGCAGGCTCCAGTAACAAGTAGAATTTGGGTTATGGCTGCTATATTTCCAAAGGTGTCAATGACTAATTTAGGCCAGTCATAAAATATCATCCTTAAGTGTTCATGAAAGTAAATATCTGTACATACTTTCTCATTCATGCACATAAAGGAAGGACTTGTATTTGAGGATTAAAATGGGCTCTTCTTGCCCATCAGAAGGTGGCCAATCACGTCTGAGAAACACTGCTCTAGAGCCAGAGTGGACCTGATTTCCAACCTTTGCACATGAGTCAAACTGCCTGTAACAATTCAGGGTCCCCTTATGGAAAACCTCTCCTTCCCATAATTCCCCACGTTGAAGTACTTGCCCTTTCTCAACTTTCTTCTAGCATCCTGTGAAAACCTCTATCACTGCATTTATGCTGAAGAGGAATCAATTCACATGTAAGTTTTCACACTGAGGATCAGGTGACACGTGGTTCTTGGGGTCCCAGCAAAATTATAAGGCACATAATCAAAAGTCTAAAATTTTGAATCAATGATTGTCATTCTTTTAGTTTAAATGAAGTCTGTCATCAATTAAAAACTATAGTCTACATGAACTGCTATTGAACTTACACATCTATAAAGAACTTTACATTTATCTCTGTTAAATTTATCCCTGTGAGTTTTTATCTATTCCAGCCTGTCAAGGTCTTTTCAAAGCTGAATTCTGACTAGGTTAAGAAAGGGGTAGTCAAAAAAAAGTCTAGGCTGATATATAACCAGTCATTTACTATGTCTGTCTATTCTTAGCTTTATCACATACTTTTTCTATCTTCAGTAATTTTGAAAACGATTAATATTTTCCATTTTGAAAATCATGCTTTAATGATGACAAATTTCACACAGAATAAGAAATTATGCATAAGGACAGTGTGACTGACATAAATTCTCTATTAATTCATTTGTAATCTGGAACAAGAGCAGTTTCTAAGAGAACTTCATATTCTTTTTTGCCATTCTTGTTCATAAATGTTACAAAACATTCAACCACTGTGAAGCCAAGAAATAGTAAATGGAAATTGGGTAACGAGCTCTGGTAGAAAAAGGACTGCATTGGATATTATGGGCTCAATGTGCTTCTTCAAAACTCAGATGTTGAACTTCTACCTCCGAACGTGATTGCATGAGGAGGTAGGACCTTCAGGAGATAAGCAGGATTAGACAAGGTTCTAAGAGTAGAGCCATTGTGAAAGGGATCAATGTCCTTGAAAGAGTCATGGGAGAATTGATTTCGTCTGCTCTCTTCTTCACCATGTGAAGACAGAGTAAGATGGCAGTGTGTAGCCCAAAAAAGGACCCTTACCATACCCATCAGTGCTAATCTCAGAGGTCCAGTCTCCAGGACTTTGAGAAATAAATTTCTGTTGTTGATAAGCCTACTATTTTATGATAATCTGTTATACTAGCCAAAACTAAGACAGTGAGACTCAAAACATTGGATGGAATAATTTACTAGTGCCTCAGAATCCCCAACTAGAAAATACAAGCTTAAAGTTACAAAGTTTAAAATTGCTTCCAATGGTATTAATGAAAGTATTTGTCCCATGAGGTGACTATAAGCATCAAATAAATTAATGTATATATTATATATAATAAGTCTTTGAAAACAGTCATTTGATATTATTCTATGATAATAAACATGGGGATATAGGGTAATCCACTCAAAATAGGATCTACATTTGTTAAACTAAAGAAAGAAATTTTTCTTGAGGCTGTAACATTATTTTCACCTGGAAGGTTAAAGGAAAAATCATTTGGATGCAGGCTTTTTAGCTAGAGCTGCTGAGATCTCCTCTAGTTAGATGTAATAAAATGTTTATAAAACTCAAAAGAGCCTTTTCTTATGCTGATCTTCCCCCAAAGGACTGTGTCCCATATGTAGATATTCCCCAAAAGGACTCCTTAGGCTAGGTCTTGAGATTCATAGCATGAAAAGAACCTGTAAAGGGATGAGTACCTTGAAGAAGTGTGGCCCAAAGGCCCCCAGCTTCAGGAGATGATTCTCCAAACATCCTCACCTCATTTCTAATCACTCATCACTCTGCTTCTTACATCTATTTATTTATTTATTTGGTAATGGGGGTAGAATCTAGGGCATTCTACCTCTGACCCCAACCCCCAGTCCTTCTTATTTTTTGTTTTGAAATGGAGTCTAAGTTGCTGAGGCTGGCCTTGAACCAGTGATCTTCCTGACTCAACCTCCCAAATACTGGAATTATAGGCATGCATCATCATGCTCATCTTCTTCTACATTAATTATTAATCATAATAGCTATATGTTTTGCATTTTTATCTCATATACTTCTATGATTTCATGCTTATGTTAATACTGTACTTCCCTAACTTTCAGCTTTTATATTTTAAGATTCATATTGTTATTCTTTTAACTTTTGACTCTTACACTTTATTTTCTGGGACTTCAGTCTTAGTCTTTTTTTTCTCTATTGTTCTCATTTATAGCTATCATTTAAATGTCTTTATATCTATCATTTTGAATGTCTTAAATGTTTTCAAAATTCAAAATTCAATTTCTAATTTTAATAGTATAATCTTAACCTTCTTTTCCCCTTGTCACTTCTTTATTCTACTTGTTATTTTTTATGACTTGTCTTTATTATGGCCAGCAAAAAATAAGTCCAGAAATGAACTAAAAGTAAAGAAAGTCATTAAAAACCAGAAAAGGTGACAGCTTTCCTCCCTGAACTGTTTTACTCATGCTACTATAGTTCCTCAACAGATTCCTGAGCTTGGTCCTGCTGGCTCTCCATAGGACCTTACTGGCCTAGGGACCAAGCTGACCCACAGTCACAATTCTCTCCAACAGGGCCAAAGGCTCACTCTGTGTTATCTGGTGTCACTTTTTAATTTCTCACTATTCAGAACTTACATGAAACACCGTGTGTATTTAAAAGTCACAACTCCAAAATATGTATTTATAGACTTTAGGGAAACACACACACACACACACTCACATGTGCACACAAATAATTATCTTTTCATGCCACAATCAGAAGAGCATGATATGAGAGAGGTTATACCCACGCAAGATGTCTTAAATTCTTTCCTGAAAAAGGCAGAGTGTAAATGAATAAATAAGTTCAACCACTAAGCCACCATTGAAGGAAATGACCATATACAGTGTGTCGAAGAACCAGCAGATAAGAGCCACAAGCTATACAACCCTGAAGGCCACATTTAGGATTCTGGTCACTCCCCTAAGGGAAACGAAGGGGCCATTGTGTAACCAGAGGGATAGCATGAAAATAAGTGTACTATAGACATCCTCCTGGCTGCTGGGTTAGAGAACCCACTAGAGAGGTATAAACTTGTCCATGAAGAAGTGATTCAGCTAGGCCTGGTGGTGCACACCTGTAATCGCAGTGCTTGGGCGACCGAAACAGGAGGATAGGAGGCTCACAGCCAGCCTCAGCAACTTAGAGAGACCATTTTTTAAAATAAAAAATAACATGGGGCTGGGTAGTGTAGCTCAAGGGTAAAACATCTCTGGGTTCACTCTACAGTACCATGAAAAAAAAATGTTAAAAAGAAGTGATTCACTCATTCTACATATATGCACTAAGCACCTATCATATACCTGCACTCTGGTAAGTACTGAAGAACACATGAGCGTGCACGTGTGTAGACACATACATACACACACACACACACACACACACGAGATAAAATAGGCGAAGGCACATACCAGAGGCATAAACTAAGAAATATTTTAGGAAACTACTTCAGCAGGCTAAGCAAGAGCTAAGAATGTCTAAGAGTGTGACAGTTATATGAAGATGAAGAAAACTATATTGACTAAGGTAATATTTAGGAAGTGAAACTGACAGTCAGTATTCAGTGAATAACAAGACAAAAATGACAAACAAAACAACTGTTCACATTATTTTCATTTTTATACAAAGGTTTGTACATTTTCAAATACTTAAGAGAACTTTATTCACTTTTTAAAAAAATTTCAGTTCATGATTCCAGTCTTTTAGGGGAAAGAAAAAAAAAACTATTTTAGGCTCCTATTTTCAGTCTCGGATTCTTTAATACAAGCTAAAATTTTAGAATGATATAACTTCAGTCTTTTCAAGAAGACAGTCTCTCAGGTCCATCGAGCATCACCCTTAGGTTCATTCTGGGAGATGAGCATCAACACCTACAAGAAAACATGGAGCTAGAAAAACACAATTTAAACTTCTTGAAAAGGAGTAGTATTTTACATCACAACCAGGAAAATCAAAGAAGAAAGCGCATCCAGGAAGAAGAGCCCAGTGCACTGCTGGAAGCATTCATCTGTAACAAATGCAGAAACTAGGGAATAAAAACATCAAATTGGAGTAGCTGTTTCAGAAGATAGTGAAGTTTTGGAAGTGAAGAAAGTCAAATAGGCCACTGTGTGACAATGAAAGAAAGAAAAGTACTATATATCTTAGTCCCTCTCATAATTAAGCTCAGAGAGTTGTGATTTGGCGGTATATCTTTGGACTTTACAGAAATAGACTTAAGAGATCCTTCAGAAAATCTGTTGCTGGAACATGGTCAAGGATACAGCCTGCAATAGCACTCATTACTCCCAGGTATGAGATTTTCCTTTAGAATGTAGTCCAAAGAATGGCATTCCCTTTCCTAAAGAATGTCATTCTTCTTTCTTTTCCAAAATGGACAGTCTATGACTAATTACATTTCACTTTAACTGCCAAGAATCTCTGAGACAAATTAGGAGTTTAACGATAGGTCTCTATGTCTTTCATTTTGATAGACAACTTTCCACAATTTGACTTTCTATACTGATTTCTATTTTCCTTCATTTTGATTTTCTTTTCTATATCATCATCATTTTGCTGGGGTGTTTTCTTATGGCTTTCTTAAATCCTTTGTGGAATCAAATGGGACATACAATTCACATTCTATTCTCTGTTAGGTTCCTCTTAAGAATAGGTATGAAAATCTGCAACTTTCTTCTAGTTAGTAAACTCTTCATATTCAGTGTTTTAAATGTATTAAAATACTTATCAAGTGTAAATAATGTTTAGTAAAATATAGTGACTCTGGGATTTTAGAAGTTCTCTATTTCTTTTCTACAACTTATTAGTACTTTTCCCATGGTCCTCCTAGAACTCTTAACTCCACATTTTACATCGGGCCTTTTTTATTCCCTACTTCTTGCACCCCATCAATGTGATCAGGTCCTTGAGAAATATCAATCACCCACATATGACATTAGATCATTAGGGAGACTAGAAATTCATTTATCTTCTATAGTGTTAGTTCTGGGTCTTCTGGGAATCACTTCCCATACTTCTATAATCCTTAATCCATTTATGATTCAATGTCTGATGAGGGACCAGTCAATACTCTCAAATTCCACAGTATACTAAAGATTCTGAAGTTAATCATAATTTTTATACTGTTTGAGTTTATTTCATCACGTAATCTGAAGACAACAGAAATGGAATTAATCCACTGCATACAAATGTCATTCATGTTCTCCTATGCCACATCAGGCTGATGAAGCAAAGAAGTCAAGTTAGTAATAATATCAGTGGCTAAATCTACATGAAACCACAAGCATTCCAACTTCTTCCAATGCCTCCCCACTATGTTAGCAAATCCCCAGAGGAGTTTAATGGGTGTTTATGTATTTATCCAAGCTCTGCTGGACTCCCCTATTACCTTGCTTCTCCTGACAATGACTACATGTACCCTCAGGCCATGTAGTATACATCCTAGCAACAAGAGGTGCAAAGGGAACACAGTCCTGTTCTTATGGTGCTGCCTGTTTCTGGTACTGTAGTCTGACACCCTCAGTCACATACTCACTGTTAAAGCATCTGACATTTCCAATCTATGATCGCTCCTCAGTTTTGTGTCCCAGTTTGATACAAAAGGCACCTTTATTGGAGTGGGCAAGAATCTCCCCTTCTCCCATTTGTGTCAAACTCTTGTGCATTAGTCACAATGTACAACTGCATTATATCTGTAAAGCCTTACAGAGATTTATTAGTATCTTTGTTCTTATTGGTCCTTGTCTTCCTTCCTAGGACTCTGGAACTGATTCTGCAGTGGAGAATTTAACAGCACTCCATCTAAGCAGGTCACAACTTGTTCTGCCTGAATACATAGTTATTCTTCTCATGAAACACTACAGGCCTGAGAAGAGCCTGCAAATCCCAAATCTCTCCTCTCTTAAGGTGAGTTGCTGTCAGGAAGATTCAATCATCTTCATGGATTAAGAAAGGGTCCTCCTAAGCAGCTCACCAGAACATGCCAAATAGGTATGAATTTGAACATTATGAGTGCTCCACTCAGTATAAGACTCCTCCCTCCTACCAAGAAATCAAGAGAAACAGCTCGCATTCTATACAAGGACAGTTGTGAACAATTATTACTAAATCTTCTGCAGACTCAGTGTTTCATAAGATAGTCGGTACTACAGAAATGTTACCAAAGTGACTGTTGTATCTGGGAGACATAGTCAAAGACATAAAAATTAAGTTCCTATATCCAGATCAGTTCCCGTGTCCCTTACCTGTTGCTGAAAATGAAATATAGAGGCTTAAAACAAAAGCAATTTATTGTTTCTCACAATTCTTTAAGTTAACAGTGGTTCTTCTGCTCTGACATGGGCTCACACTTGCAGCTGCATACACCTGGTAGGTCAGCTGGGGGCAGAGCTCACCTGGGCCTGCTGGGCTAAATCTCTGCATGTGGTCTTTCATCTTCCAGGAGGCTAGACCAGGCTTCTTCACATAGTGACAGCAGCATTCCAAGAAGGCAAGCTACAATTTGCAAGCACTTATCAGGTCCCTATTTGCACCACATTGGTTTATGTCCCACTGGTCAAAGCAAGTCACATACTCAAACCAGAGTTCTTGTGGACACGGACTTCACAAGAAAGTGAATCTGAAAAGGTGTGATTCATGGCAGGTCATTAATGTAACAATCTACCATGACAGCTCCCCAGTAGGGCGGTTACTTATTCCTCTTAAAACCCTTCTAATACTTCAATCCTGTTATTCTTTAACAAAGTTTCTTTCCTATTTGCTCCATACCTTATCTTTTTAAGAGTTGAAGTATTTTTATGGGTGTTCTAAGCTCATACTAGTCCAACATATCAGTGAATGAATGCTTATGTAGGATTCAAAAGTATTTTAAAATTTAAAATGCACCATATGCCACAGCAAATGCTCACTACTAAATTCTTAAAACTCTTATGGAAGGAATAAAAATTCCTTTGAATGTAAGTGCAAAAGCCTTTAAATACATCAGGGCCAAGTAGTTCCCCCACCAGGAAGAAATGCATCATTCCATGATTGATGTCCTACAGTCAACCTCTTGAGACACTTTGCACCTCTAATCGATATTGAATGTATTATCATACAAAATGCTCAAAATACTCAAAGTCTGAAAAGTTAGAAAAAGAACCATTATTTTCCAGTTTGGAGACCAAGTATTTCCATAAGCAAGACAGGCAGATGCCAGAGTGTATACAAATGTTTAACAATCTGACCAACAGTCAATAGTATGAACAAAATGGCAAACATCACCAAAGAAAAGGTCTGAGTTGAAAGAAATACACTAACTTCCATTTCATCTTCCAAGTAATTACTATGTTATAATGCCCTATGATAACTTGAAGATAAGTTGAATAGGCAAAATACTACTAAGAATAATTAAACTCTTAAAGTGATGGCTATATATACTCTTGAGATTCATTTTGGTACATACTTTTGGTTGTACTGGTTTCTTTTAAACATTGATTCAAATTCAATTCGAATTTATAAATTTTTGTGAAAATAAATGTGCATTAGAAAAAGGTGGGTGCATGTGTGCCTGGAGTGATGGCCAGACTGTATGTAGCAGGTAAGAGTGTTCTCTTTGGAATGAGGTAGTTAGTGCTGTGGCTAGGGCTAGCATACATTACTATAAAAAAAGCCAAAATAGCCCTTCAGACTGCAATTATGATGCCAAACGAGGTGCTGTTCTGTGAATAGGTGGCAAAATGCTTCAGAGATTTTCCACCAGGGGAGTCGAATGTGGAACTTTACTTATGCACAGAAGACTTTTTTTGTTGTTGTTAAATTAGGCCAACAGCAGAGTTATTTTTAGATTACTTACTTCACTTTCTCTTCTTAATGGGCTGGTATACAAAATAGGACAGAAAATGCACCATATGCCACAGCAAATGCTCAAATCCTAAATTCTTAAAGCTCTCATGGAAATAAAAGAGATCTTTATCTTAAAGTATGAGCTTTCCATTCAAATGAAATTAAGACTAAAGATGTTCTGACAGTTAAAAAATAAAATACATGCACAGTATTCTAAAAACACAGTATTTTATCATTTTTGATAAAAAAAAGTTGTAAGAAAGGAACTAAAATTAGAATGAGTGCATTGACTTGCATTTATGATTAAAAGTCAATATATAAAGCATACAGCATTTCAAATTTTACAGTGACAAATAGTTCTAGATTTCCTAAAATTAGAAATTTTAGATGACTCATCTATTTTATTTTTTATAAGAGCAATATAAAGTATCCTCAAGCAGTCTCAATTTGTAGAGAAGTAAACTTTCAAAACTTCCTTTTGTATTTTGACATGCTGCATTCTGATTCCATGACTGTAATTATGCTCCAGAAAAATAGTTATTTTGATTTATACTATTCTAACAAATTATAAAGATGAGGCAATGCATGATAGTAAAGATATGTCTATATATGTATCTCTATATAGATACACACATGTAATATATGATCTTGGGATAAAAAATAGACTGATAAAAAAGTACTTAAAATATATTATTAAATTCAATGAATACCATTATATCATAATACAGTAAAACATTCAGTCCATTCTTTGTCATACCTTGCTTTTACAAATGCAAACAAAATTACAAGACAAAAAAAATATTTGACAATCTTTGGTGCCTAATGCACTGGGGCACAATTTGCAACTAGGATGAGAAATAAAGAGAGTTTATTAGCTCAAAAAAAATCAGAAGTTTTAGTATTTTCTCATACATAGCTTTATCAAATTATAATCTTGTGAGTGTTTCACATGTTAAATGTACAGTTCTTTGTTTTTTCCTCTCAAAAACTGGGTAGACAAATATTGTTAGATATGGTTCATCATTCAGTGTAATTCAGATTTAACAGATTAAAAGAAACAATTAAATAAAACATTTTAAACTAACATAGACTTTTAGGCATATAGAAATTAATATTTGAATAACATTGTTGAAAAAGTGCACTGTGCCAACAAATTAAACAAAGAAACTTAATATATAAACTTATGATGTAAAATTAAGAAACTAAAAATGTTTTTATTATTACTGTTGTTAAATTAATAGTACTAATGAGTTTGTTTAAAAAGGTTACCTTAAACTTATGTTAAAAGTCTTAAATTTTAAAATACACTTACTTAGTCAGCACTCTGATATAATCTCAAATACATTAATTGTAAGAAACATTACCTAAGAAATAATTAGTTCTAACAGAAGTAAGGACAATAGTTTGGATGGATATTAGGCTAAATAAAAAAAATATTTCTATAAATTTTAAAGAGAGCACAGTATCTTGCCAAAAAAGATGCATTAAGAAAAGCTAAAACACTTTAGAAAACATAAATGGCAGCTTTTAGGGGATAAGACCCCAAAAGTGGGAAGAAGGAATGGACAGGTTTGTATATATTCAAAACTTCAATATATACTGTGCCAGACACTGGACTTAGCTCTGAGATAAAAGTTCAAGTGATGTGTGCATGTATGTTCTTGTGTTTTGTGTTGGTTTGAATCTCACTATAATGTATAAATTACTTTGCACCAATTAAAAGTATTTAAAAAGTTCATATCTAAATTTTAACAGTAATACTCTATAAGATTGTCAATCAATTCTAAAGACCAACTCTGAAGTTAACAAACAAAAGCAAAGAGGTTATGTAACCAAAAAAAGAAAAATATTACAATGCTAACTTTTCTTAACATTAAATTCAGTTCATACTTTTTTTTTTTTTTTGAGTCAAGTAAAAAATGTGGCAAGTCTATGGAAAAAACATTAGAGGCAGCAAAATATACTGACATTCTTACCAGGTGATGTGACTGTGTCTAAGTAGTTTTATTTTTATCTTTTTCTAGTTGCTAAATTCACATTTAAGTTACTTAACACTCATCTTCCTCATCTATTTACTTGAGAACTTTGCTAAAGTTGACCTCTAAGTAAGCACAATGGAATCTCACGCTTCTATAGTTTATGAATAGATATTTGCAGGGCTGGACTAGATCTTGAAAGAAACCATTACAGAATGTGTGTATTGGTTTAAACTCATCCATTATTCCCAATCAGAATGAAGCCCTTCCCATGACACAGTATTGTATAAGAATAGTTACTACCCACACACAGTAACTACTTTTTAAGCATGTGCTTTTTATTATAGGATCACTAACATATGCTCCCAACACCAACGAGCTAAAGAATATGTATTACTTGCCAAACCTTTCTTCCACTGAGTACGTATCTCCTCAGTAAATAATTATTTCCAGAAAAATGGGAAAGGGAATTGTGCTTCTTTGACTAAATTAGTCCATGTATTTTCCTAGTACTGAAGAAGAAGGAAGAGACAGGAGTGTCTTTACAATGCTCTTCCTTTATTCTCCCTCTCTGTCTGAAACCTGTAAGTCTGACATTTTCAATGTAACTTCTCCAACAGGAATATGTGAAATGATAGTAGATGGTACCTATAGGACAGTGTATATTACAGGACCACAGCAGTACTCTATGACAAGTTCACACTATAGAACACAACAATCTGTACCATTAGACACAAGGCAGAGGATTATAATTTCAATAGAAAATGGCAATTAATTAGCCTTATTTACAAAAAACAAAAAACAACAACAAAAAAAAACCACCACAGAATTACTTCATTATAGAGCCAGGGAACTGGTTTTCTAAATTTAAAACATAGCCAAGCCAAGAGTAAAATTCCCACCTTTCTTAAAGGCCTAGGAAGAGATCCTTAGAACAGGAGAGCAGTGGTGCTGCCATAGAAATTACTTAAGATATGGACATAAATTACCTGAAATCATTCTATCCAAAGCCATTAATGGAACACACACACACACACAAAAATACAAACAGGAGTCCAAAATGACACCCAGAAAAGAGGACTCTTAAATTTATTATATAAAATGCTTACAAAACATATTTCTCCAGAAAATTTGACTTTGTTATAATAATTAATTTATTAATATAAAACATCCTACTTGAAAGCAAATCAAGCTCTACAGCTTTTGATAATTTTAAGAAAGAAAATGCTGCAAAACTGAGACAATCTTAAGATAAAATAGGGCAGCATCTAGTTTTGCCACATCTAATAGCTTCGGAGAACTTCATGAATAAACAATTGTAACTTCACTTGTGAATACCACAAACAAAATTCAAAATTAATTTTTAAGTTTCAGGTTTCAAGTTTCCAAGGATATACTGGTTCAGGCAGAGACAACATTTGACTTCTGAGCATACTCACAAAGTCAAATTTTCCTCTAAAGAATATTCCTGGATCAGTTGTTTGCAACTTAACTGCCTGGCCAGGGGGGGCAAGAAATGAGGAACATGATCTATCTGCTTCTGGTAAATTGCCTATATTTCTCTTCCTTCCATCTCCATGGAACTTACAGGGTCAGATATCAGGATGCTCTCTTAGCAAAGTCAGTTGCCCCATCCTAAACCTTGGCATGCTAGTTTTTAAGATGAAAAGCATGAAGCCAATAAACAAAAACACTCCTATAGAGAAAAAAAGGGGGGATACCAAGAGGGAAAACCCATGCTCACAATTGAATTGAGGGCATCTGCTATCTAGCAGCTATTATGTGGGATCTTTACAAATACTCTTTAATTCTACAAAAATACTCTAACGTCAATATTTTCATCCATAGTTCACAGATAAGAAAAGTAGGCTTAGAAACCCAAAAAGGTACCCAAGATCATACAGCCAGAATGTAACTGAGCTAAGGATTTACTCTCCTTCTGTCAGATGCCAGGCCTCTTCCCACACTGTCAGGTCCACATCTCCACTGTGTGGACCAGCTCTGCAAAGAACTATGGAAGAAAGAAAAGATACTGTCTTTGCCCTATAGGCAGGTAATATCTAAGAAGCATTCTGAAGATTCAGATGGCTACTTCATACACAGGTCCATACACAGGAAAGAACAGTAACTAGAGTGAGAGAAACAGCTCACTTACTTTGGGTTTTGCTATTTAGTAGATATAACCTTGGCTACATGATAATTTTAGTATACATAACATATCTACTAAATATATAATTTTAACCTATATCTACTAAAATTTAATCTATATTTATAAATATGTAATTTTAACCTATGCCTACTAGATATATAAATATGATTATACAATATTTATTAAATATATAAATATACGATTTAACCTGTATGTATTAAACATGTAATTTTAACCTAAACCAATTTCTAATAAATATATAATTTTATAATTTCCTCATTTTCAGAGAGCATATACAAATATGAAATGTTAATCTTGTTATGTAAGTGCTCATAGTCAAGTCATTCTAGAACTATGAGAAGATAGCTGAATTCGGCCATAAAAGGATTTGCTGCTGCTCTTCTGCTTCTTTTTTTCTTTTTTTAAAAAATATACTTCTATTAATGCACTGCAATTAGACATCTTAATGAGGGTCAGTATGACAGGGTTTGGGTCTGTGAAGATAGTGAGTGTTGAGAGAAGGATCAACCAACTGGTCATGGCTCTTGCTACCTGCACTGCCGGTGAACTCCAGGTGCAGGGTCCTCCAAGCCAGTGAAGCAGGCCTGCCTACTGCATGCCAAAAGGCAGGGAAGTCCCAGTACCTCTCCCTTTGCCTGCTTGTTCCTTTTCTTCCACCTCTTCATCAGCTATTCTATAGAATTAGGAATCCATGCACCAATGTCCACTTCCAAACCTACAGCTGTATCTCAAATGCTAAATTCTCCTCAGAGAAAAATGTGAGATGATCTATTTCCCAAGGGGGAGTGGAAGGAAACATTCTGAAACGAGGAGATAAAGAAATTCTCTAAGGAGAGTGAGAATTTACCAAGGAAGAAGAGTTTCTGGATGATGGCAAAGAGTCTCTCATGAACTAGGTGAGCATCAACCACAAGTATTTAAAATAAACTAATTTCTTATCTTATTATTACCACACAATTGTCTGCCAATTTTTCATCACAAATAAATCAAATAGAGCATTCTTTTATATGGGAAAAGATGTATTTGCAATGCTAAACAAACCAAAATAAACAAACTTTGGGAAGCTGTTTAGACTTCAAATATGTTTAACTGAAAAACACTGAAATTTTTCGGATGATTCCCAAGTGTTGGTTTTTATCTGTAATTTTAAGCCAACCCTGATGATGATGCATAAACTCAATGGACAAAAAAAATATTTTTAAAAAATTGCAACTGAAATGTCATAGGAGAAATTCCACACAAACTGGTACAAACTAAAATATTCCAAGCTCTAAACACACCCACCATACAACTATCTCCATCTGCATCTCTTTCAATCTCTCTCTTCTCGCTTGGTCTAGAAATCTAATAGTGTTCACTCCTTTAACAAAATTTATTTTCTACTCATGAAATTGAAGAGTTCTTTCTTTAAAGATTAGGATAGAAACTCAAAACCAGAATACTGCTGGCAGACATGGGAACCCAGCATTTTAATAGTTTTGCCTAAACTATTCTTATGAGCAGTAAAAGTGAATTTTTCACTAGTTAACCTGTATTCAAGATATTTCCTCAACAGCATCATCTATAATATTTTGTAAACTTACCATGGTAAAACATATTTGATCTCTATATTTGAATAGATGTTTTTATTTTCTAGCAATAAGCGATGGTTCAACTAATACCATATCTTGGTATTTAATAATTTACTCAGACATTTTGCATAGGAGATATAATCATCACATTAAGACACACTAAATTTATTACTGTCACATATTGAAATTGAATTTAATTAAGAACTAGTTAAAATTACTAGGTGTTCTTATTGCAAATGTGATTAAAAAGAAATAACTATATGGTACGACTCTGTTCATGGAAATAAAGGCTAGAAAATGCACGTTTAAATTTTTTTTCTTTCTTAAATTAAATCTTTCTTAAATTTGAATCATCTTTGCCATCAAACAGTATTTTTTTAAGCTCTGGTTGTATCTCCTCATTCTCTATTAACATTTTAAAAAAATAAGAGAGAACTTCACTCTCAGGAAGACCATAAGAGTTCATTAGCCATGCATATCTCAGCAGCCCTCATACCTGATTACATTAGGTCTTTTTGCACTTTTCATTTTTTAGGTCACACAAATACTGTAAGTAATGTAATGAAACCACAGCCTTGTCTGTATTTTCTCATACAGCCAAGCCCTATCTCATAAATATTTCATTTCTTGTTGTCTTAACTCTAAAATAGATTAGCCTGTAGTTTTCATAAATGCTTTATTCTAAAACCCCTTTGTTCTGAAATCTATCTTGACTATGACTTTAGTAAAGCACCACGCATGACATCATACACAGAACTTTCATTCAACACAATGGCAACAACCTAGACAAATAAACCCAAAATGTAAAAGCTCAGAAATAAGAAATCCATATATTTCTGAACTAAGTTATTTCACAAGGAATTTAAATATAACATGATACAAGTGGTTTTCTGAGCCTTAAAATGATAAAGAATAGCATTTACATAAGGGCATTTAGTAAGTCAAAGAAAATTCAAAGTGAGTTCAGAGGGGGATAATGAGGGATGTATATTATAAGTTAGTTGGAAATTCAAAAGTCATGAACTACTTATTCAAGATGGCAAATAATAGAAACAGAAGAGATAAATACTCCAAGCTTAAAAAAAAAAAGTGTTCGCGGGCGTGGTGGCGCACGCTTGTAATCCCAGCATTCGGGAGGCTGAGACCGGAGGATCCGGGTTCACAGCCAGCCTCAGCTACCTAGTGAGGCACTCCACAATTTAGTGAGACTCGGTTTCAAAATAAAGAATAAAAAAAAAAATAGGGCTGGGGGTATAGCTCGGAGGTAGAATGCCCCTGAGCTCCATCCCCAGTACTGCAAAAAAAAAGTGTTCAATTTACAACTCTTTCATAACAAAGAGTAACAAATATTCTTTACACATCAGGCTTCCTGTCAAAAAGAGAAATATGTATTCTAAAGAAGAAAAAAGAAAAAGTCCAAGAGCCCACCACCTAGCTGAGTATTGTGGATTTGCCCATAGAGAAGAAAGAACGCAAAGGAAAAGAACTTTACTATCTCATTCTTAGCCTTTTCATCCATCTCCCCACCTCTTTTACTTAACATAGTGTAATCTACAAGGTATACATCAAAAATAAAAACAGAAATATCCCCCCAGACAGACTCCACAAGGTTGGTTTTGCTATCTCAAAAAATATAAAGAAATTCCAGAATACAATTTTTTTTTTCTAGCTAAAGGACCACTCTAAGTGTCCCGTCCAGTAGGAAATTCTGTGTACTCAAAACACAGAAGCAAACTTAGTTAAACAGCCATTCTGGCTGATCAAGATCAGCTTTCAAATGTCCGATACCATCCAGTGTTTCCCTCCTCTCACTGGACCTTAGGTATAAGCCTAGCCACATCTCCACTTACCAAGCTGGGTCTATAAAAAGCTCTGGGCTATGCCAAAGCTTTGTCTCTAGCTTGTAGTCACCTCTCTGAGTTGTAATGCTTCATCCCTCTTCTACCTACTTGCTGTGACATTCCTGACATTTTTGTTTTGCCTCAACCTCTGGCAAAATGATACATGTTCTTGGTGCATTATCTAGCCCTCTCATGACTCAGCGAGTTGTACTTTACTATCCAGATTTATACTGCAATACTAATCATTTGGGCATGTAAAATTTGGGCATATAACAAATTATTGACTTATTGATAACTTATTCTCTTTGAAGACTTAATAAGAACTATTCCTTTACACTTAATTACTGTGAAAAGGGAATAACTAGCATGAAAGAGCTTAGGATAGAATTCTTAGAAGTCCGCATCAATGGAAAGCTCCTAATCCAAGCAAATGAACAGAATGCCTCATGGAATTTTGAAATGGAATTTTAAAAAATGTAGCATCTTTATAAGAATAACTATATGTATGTATGTATGTATGTATATATGTTTGGGCTAAAACTGACCTGTTGCCTGATTTTGAGTGGTTTTTGAGGCGAGAATTATTTTTATATTTTTAAACAGTTGAGTAAACTTCAAGAGAAAAATGATTTATGAAATATGAAAATTATATGAAATTCAAACCTAAGGGTCCATAAAAATAACTTACTAGAACATATCCACACTGATTCACTTAGGTAGTGCCCATAGCTATTCTATATATTTTTATTTTATTTATTTAGTTAGTTATTCATTTACTTATTTTTGGTGCTAGGGGTTGAACCCAGGAGTACTCTATCTCCAAGCTACAACCCCAGCCCTATTTTACTTCTTATTTTGAAAGAGGGCCTCACTAAGTTGTGGAGGGTCTCATTAAGTTGCTGAGGCTGGCCTCAAACCTGCAATCCTCCTGTCTCAGCCTCCCAGGTACTGGCATTACAAGCATGTGCCACCATGATTGGCTCCCATAGCTGTTTTAGTACAATGGAAATGATGAATGGTTTCAACAGAGACCTAGGGCCCACAAAGCCCATAACATGTACTGTCTAGTCCTCCTGACCCCATAAATATATATGATGGCTTTGCATGAAACTCTAGAATTGGGATATCTCATCTATTAAAATTATGAATTACTAAAAGTGAAATTATGACCCTCTAGCACTAACAAAGAAACTAATGAAGACAAAATCAGAAGATCTTCAAAGAAACAGGAATTATACAGGGATTACTATCTCAAAAGTGATTCAAATGGCCAGGAATAATACAGAAACATGACTCAAAGTTGTAATAAATGCTCAAAATGAACCAAAGCAGGCAAAAAAAAAAAAAAAAAAAATCAAAGGACATTTCAAGATCTTATTTCAGTGTGAGAAAAATATTAAGGAAGAAATAAGCCTATTTGGTGATAATATTGTATTATAGGCTAACTGAGATGAAGCAGACACTCTTGAATTCTCGGTGTTTTTTTTTTAACCTTTTCCACCAAAAAGGTAAAATGTTGAAGCTGAAATGAAATATCAAAGAATGGTTAACAGGAAAATGCAAGGTCAGGAATTAATAACAGAAAAGTCACTTTAAATAAATCCAGGTATACAGGAGCAGTGGATTACAACTTCAATATTTTTTTAAAAGCTTATAAAATGTTATCACAAAATCATAGTTCACAGCCTCAGAAGAATTACAAAAAAAAAGAGAATGGATAACACATAAGAAGGACAAATATTCTGTGTGTGTGAGGGGGGGTATATTGGGAATTGAACCTAAGGGCATTCTACCTCTTAGCTATACTCCCAGCCCTTTTTATTTTTTTGGTTTGAAACAAGGTCTTGCTAGGTTGCTGAGGCTGGTCTTGAACCTGTGATCCTCCTGTCCCAGTCTGTCACACATACTGAGATTAGAGGTGTGTGTGCCACCACACCCAGCTTATTCTTCTACTTTTTCTTTCTTTTTTTAAGTTAAAAGGATTCTAGAAAATGAAGATCAGTGAGCTTGACACTATTCCACAACAAAATTCTAGAACAGGTTATTAAACAGATGGTTTGTGAGCACTTAAATTTTTTCAAAACCTGCAATGGATTTGTTAAAAATAATCCATGCCAAACTTTGTTTCCTTTTCTGACATTGTTACTAGATAAGTGGATCAGAGAAATGTCTTAACTGTATAATATGTAGACTAACAAAAGTATAGAAAAAGGCTCCTTTGGACCACTTGGAATTAGTTGATTTATTCTTTAACTTTGTAAAATTTTTCAACATCTGGGATGAGGAGCAACTTTCCATGGTTCTCTCCTATTCCTACACGTTTTGCAAGCAGAGGTTCTGTATTTTATTTTTTTTCTGGTTCTGCAGATCAAACCCAGGGTTTCATGCACGCTAGGCAAGTGCTCCATCATTAAGACATATCCTCAGTTCCTCACTATCCTTTCATGGATGTTTGAATAGAAAGCCTTGGAATAAAGACAGAATGTCTCCTTATGGATCAAGGGGAAAATCTTCTTACAGTCCATTATAAAAATTAGGTTTCTTAAACATGAGGTGTCTCCCTGAGTGTACAGCATCAACCCAAGACACTCTGCAGAGACCCTCTTGGACCTAGGAGACAAGACAACCAAAACAAACATGAACTCATGCTACTTACTGTACCATGAGTAATAAACCCAAGTTTAGCTACTGACTGTACCATGAACAATAAACCTCTGACCCAAGAGGCTTGTGTTGTCTACAAGCATCAACAAAACAGTGGCTGGCTAATGTGTTCGCTTGTAAGTAGTATAAAACATCAGGCCCTTCATGATTCTTGACATCTATGACTCAGCTTTGTCATTCATAAAATGTTTATAGTAACTTCCTTATAAAGGTATTATGAGGATGAAAATAATACATATAAAGTGCTGAGAAAAGTATCTAAATTAGCTGCCTGAAAAAAAAATTTTAGCCATTATTATAACTATGACTAGTTCCAAATATAAATCACAAGCTAAACAATCACATCCAAAGGATTAATGACAAGACCCTCACTAGAAATGGAAGAGACTCTATTCTTTTTTTTTTTTTTTTTTTGCGGTACTGGGGATTGAACTCAGGGGCACTCTACCTCCGGGCTACACCCCCAGCCCTATTTTTTAATCTTTATTTCGAAACCCGGTCTCACTAAGTTGCAGAGTGCCTCACTAGTTAGCTGAGGCTGGCCGCGAACCCGGATCCTCTGGTCTCAGCCTCCCAAATGCTGGGATTACAAGCGTGCGCCACCACGCCCGGCTCGAAGAGACTCTATTCTTAACCATGGGCAGTTCAATATTTTCAAAAATAACTAAAGAGACTATAAAATATATTACTAAAAGTTATGGGTGATACAATTGGTAACATAGATAAAAGAGTCTAAAGGAAACAAAATTTCTTAAAAATCTTGACATGCTGAGTAACAAAACTAAAGATGCACAAATTTAAGCAAGGTAAAAATTGTATTTCAAAAACAAACCATTCAGATTATATACTAACTGTAATTCACACAAAATGAATTACAGTTCTATTAACAATGTAACATGTCCAAAAAATTAATTTTCTACCAAGTGTTGGTCAGGCCAAACCTAAGTTATAAAAGTTCAGCTCTGAATACAACAGTTTAAAATAAATAAATAAGTATATATATATATATGTACATATATATATCTTTATACATTTTTTTGCTTAATCATAATTATACATCATAGTGAGGTCCAAAGTGATACACACATATACCACACAGCACTTGATGTGATTCCCATGGGATCCAATTCCACTCCTCCGGCCTCCCTGTACACATTGGTAAAAATGTGGTATATACACACAATGGAATTTTACTCAGCTACAAGGAAAAACAAAATTATGCCATTTGCAGGAAAATGGATGAATACAGAAAATATTATGTTAAGTGAAATCAGCCAAGGAAAGTCAAGAGTGATATGTTTTCTTTCTTCTCAGATGTGGAAGCTAGAGAGAAAACAGGAAACAAGAGAGACTTCAGATAAATGAGAGACGGGTAGCAGAGTGGGAGGGGATTGGAGGAGAGAGGTAGGGAGAGGGAAAAGGAGGCTTGATGAAGGAAACAATTCACATAATAATATGTCCATATATGAAGGTATCTCTGAATACCTTCATTTTAAGGATAAACTTCATATATATGAAATTTGGGGCAAATATAAATTATGTTTAGAGCTTAAAGAATAACTAAAGAAACAGGACTTCCTTAGAGAAAGAAAAAATTTGTAGGGGCTGGTAACTTTTCAAACATTAAAAAGTCTATCTCTGTGAAGTCTGCTATGTAAATATAAGGCACAGAACTGGAATTAATGGTTAATTGATTCCAATTCAAAGTAAGAAAGAACAGTCTGACAATTAAGTTTTTTCAAGTGTTGGACTTTATGATAACAAGATTCTTATTCATGGCAGTTTTTGAAAACCACCAGCCAGGATGACCAATGGGGACTCTTACTTGACATTCAGATGTCTTTAAGCTTCTTGTCCATACGAAAGCAAAGTCACAGGTAATTTCTCCATGATTTTTTTCCCCTTTTTTTATTCTTATCTCATCTCCCCATGTTTCTGTTCCATTTCAATCTGGCTCCTTCAAATAATCTGTTCTTAACAGCCCATCTGACTTTCTGACTTACCTCTCTGGTTATTCCTTCTTTGTGTACTACACTGCAGCCTATAGACAATTTGACAGACACTCCCAGATAACAATCCCCAATTCCACCTCCCATCTGGCTTGGAAGGGAGATGAGAAAATAAACTTTATGATCTCAAAGTTTCCTTTCAACTTGAAAATTCTTGGATTCTTCTTACTTAATTTGCCATTTACACAAATCGGTGGGTGCCTATGACTGAGGAATAAATGAATCAACATTATGTAAAACATCAATAATGAGTTCTTTATTCTGTAAGAATTAGCTACCTGAATGGGTCTTAGTCAGAAAGATGGCAAGAATTACAAAGGCACAGACAATAAATACCTGTGAGAACAAGGAGGGTAAGTATGAGAGTAAAAGAAAAAGATTGACTGGTGGTAGAAGTGGGAACGGGGAATAGAAAATTGCAGTGAAAACTCTTTAAGACTGATTCTCAAAAATTTTTAACCAGTACAAACTCTTAATTCTAAAATCTTAAGAAAGTAAGAACCACTACATTCTTAGAAAGGTAAAAATGATACAACAATACGGATGAATCTCAAATACATCATGTTTAGTGAAAAATCCTGACTGCAAAGGCTATGTACCATGTGATTCTATTTATATGAGATGTGAAAAGACAAAACTGTAGGGGCAGAAAACAGATCAGTGGTTACCAGGAACTGGAAGGTAAGAGGAAGGGTCCACTAAAAAGCACATGGAAGAATTTGGGGGGTGGGGAGCCAAAATGTTCTAAATCTTAACTGTGGTAGGGATTACACAACTATATATTTGTCAAAATATGAAAATCTATATTCTAAAAGGGGAAGTTTTACTATACATAAATAATCTTTAATAAAAATGGAAAAATGAAAGAGATTGAAATAACTTTGCAAAGATGAACGATTACATTTGATATGTGTCACTAATAAATTGCAATAAAATAAATATTTTGAGAGAAATGTATCACAATAATTTCTACCATATGGTAGTGAATATCTTAAATTGAAATGTAAAATATATAAGCAGCTAACTTTTTATAAATAATTGAATATATTTTCAGTTTCACAGATAGTTAACAGGTAAAAATAAAATCATTCACTCACATGCCATTTTTAAAACATCTTCCCAGAAGAAATGCATTTCTAGTAACAAGAAAACAAGCATTATTTTTTATTGTTTGTGTATTCTGTATTTTACCATATTATTATTATATGTTTGCAGGGAAAATTACTATTATATATATAACATTATTATTATATGTTTGCAGAAAAACCAGTTGCTTCCAAAAGAAAAACAAAACTTATGATGCTCTTTTAAATAAACATACATTTAATCATATTTCAGAATTTGGCATTATTACACTTAATGAGATGCTGTCAAGATACAATTAGAAGGATATCAAAGATACCAGATATGTAAGATCTAATATCAATTAGAGATAGCAAATTGTACTGCCTTTTTTCCAGTTTGGAGAATAGTCTGAGCAAAAGACATGTAGGATAGGGAATAGCAAAACATTATTGAAAATTACAAATAAGCAAACTTAAAAGACATAAAAGGGCAACAAAGGCACACTTTTCTCAAAGTGAAGGAATATTATAAGCTGATCAAGAAAACTGAATTTAATATTATTTTATTTGGGACGACATACAGTCAGGCTGTCAAATTTTATTTTTAGTCATGGGAATATACATTTTCTTTAACATGAACAAGGTAAAATGTATTGAAACATGAATATCTGCAAGCTCACATCACTGCTAAAAACTGAGACCTATTATCCCCTGGCTTCTGGGAAGCAGGAAATCCTTGGTGCTGCTCTCCTTGGCTGTGCTGAACCTGCACAATGGGCTTATGACTACAAGGTGATAGGCCACAAGGAGCACCTGCATGATTCATGGAACATGACTGTATGCAGCATGTGATCGGGCCTGGAGAAGTAAAGCAGTGAAGAAACAGGCTTTATGAGGCTCTAAAATTTTTGGCAGTCCTCAAGGGAAGAAGAAAAAATGCCTCAAGAGATCTGGGGCAAAACTTATATGGTACACTGTCTAAAATCCTTGTTCCTCTGCCTTCAAGCCAAACTATAGCAAAGATACACAGGGAATGGGTTGGCACTCAGGGGCATTCTACATCCTAGCTATACTCCCACCCCTTTCTATTTTTTGTTTTGAAACAGTGTCTTTGCTGAGAGTATCCCTATGTTGTTATAACTGGCCTCAAATCTGCCATCCTTCTGTTTCAGCCTCCCAAGTACTGGTATTATAGGCATGTGCCACCACGACTGGCTCTGTGTTTCCTGTTAATGGAGTTGACCATGTGCTGGCCAACATTTGATGTGGATCGTCCATGTGTACATCTCTGTGTGTAAAGTCCATTAAAAAGGGGAGGTCTAATTTTAAAAAGACAATGTTTATCAAACAGCTTATCCAACTCCACACTGATTTTGGATTGATGCCACCAACACCTAAATACATGAATGAGCAAAGGACCAAGGCAAAATTTTGAACAAATATTTAGGGAAGTTACTGGAATGAGCTTCAGGAAAGAGAATGATCGGTGGCATTTCTTAATCCTGATGTGATCAACTCTTCATGCATTCTCCTTTCGCCTCTCCTTGTTCCAGCATTTTGGCTAAATAAGGGAAGGCTTCAGTCCTGCCTGAGAAGGAGGATAGGGGTCTAAAGACACCTTGAGGATAAGAAAAATGAAACTGAGATCCCTAATCTTCACCAGCAAAGTTACTATAGCAATTTTTGTTTGCATTATTTGTTTTTATTTTTAGGAAGTATCTTTCCCCCTAGCATCTCAATATGTATGTATATATACATATATATATATGTATATGTATGTATATATACGTATATATGTTGGTAGTAAGGAGAGAACATTTTATAGCTTCATACTTGATTTCATGTACTTCATAAAACATTTAGTTAGAAGTAATATAAAAGCTCATTCAGTATCATTTTAACCTTAAAAGAAATGACTCACCTAAAATCACAACAGTTACAAACAGAGGTAGTACCAGAATCCAATTCTCTAGGCATATACCATGGGAACCTTTGAAGTAAACCAAGCTGGCTATTTTTGCTACCTGAGATAATAATTAAATTATTTTCTGAACTATTCATCATTCTCACTCTATTATGCTTTGTTATTATTATCAGAAAAGTCCTTTAACAAAATATTTCCTATTTAATATAGCAACAAAGAGAGAGTGCACTGGTACTTGGAACAACCAGATAAAGACATGGAGGACACTGGCTATCGAAGGGGTAGGGGACTAGCAGGAGAAGGCGTGAAGTTAGTTTTTTAAGAGAAAATAGAGGGTTAATTATATATAATAACCAGTTTTGTTTTGGATCAGAGTTTCTCAGGAGCCATATATTACTGTGAGTCTAATAAGATATCAGAATTATTTCCAATCTCAAGGAGAGAAGAGGGAAAAAGAAAAATGAGACAAAGTAGGCTAAGAAGAGAGACCTGCCCCTTCTTGACTGCCAATACTAAACATGATAGACTCCTTTCCCCTATTTTCAAGTTATTGTAATTTTAAATATGAAGACTACTGAGGGATATCTGTAGGGCATTATGGTTATAAAAAGTATCTGGTTTTTGTGGCATTACATAAGGAATAGCATTGCTTATTCATGCTTTAGAATTCATAGGCAATTTGAACAAGTTAACGAATGGGATTTTAAATGTGGAGAAATGGACTTTTCGGCAAATCATAATCCTTCAATCTTCTCTAAGAATATACATTGAAGGAAAAAAGAGCAAAGGAATTTGTAAACTTTTGATGTGTATTCCTATGCAAAGAAGTAAAAATCATTATAAATCCCAGAATCCTAGAAGAGACTTTGATCTGACCCATTTCCCTCCATCTTTTCCTAAAGACAGTACCAGAAATATTTGATTTCCCTACTTATGTACAGTACTTATGATACTCATATTAAGATGTAATGTTATGATTCAGTATATCAGTTTGACTTGTCCTAAACATTATTATATTGAAGCACTTGACTATTGCGAATTTGTTGGGCAAAACCATAAGCATCCACTCAAAACTTTCAAAAGTCAAATGAAGAATATAAAAGGAGCCAGGCATGGTGGTGCAAGCCTATAAACCCAGCACTTGGGAGGCTGAGTCAAGAGGATCGCAGGTTCATAGTCAGCCTCAGTAACTTGATGAGGCTCTCAACAACTTGGTAAGACCTTATTTCCAAGTTAAAAAAAAAAAAAAAAGAATAGGGGTAGAGGTGTATCTCAGATGTCGAATGTCCCTGGGTTCAATTCCCAGCACCAAAGGGAAAAAAAAGAATGTAAAAAGGGATGTAGAAAATTGAGCACAACATAAACTCACCTGATATTACTTTGCCAATATAACAGCAAAAAGTTTTTCCAAATGGGAAATGGTATTAAATGGTTGTAGGATGAAAAGTAATTTTGATTACATGAAAAGCAAGTTAAGCAATGATATAAATGGAAGTCAGATCTTGGGCTTTCAGTTAGCTATTCATTCTTTCATTTAGAATTTATTTATGGAGTTCCTACCAAGTGCCAGGCACCTCTCTAAACACAGAGTTAGAACACAGAACAAAACAAAATCCTTGGCTCCATGGACATACATTCTCAATGGGAGAACAGACAATAAATAAGAACTTTTTAAATGTCAGTTGATTATAGTGTTATGGAAAAAAATAAAATATGGGAAAGGTAATGGTGTATCACCAATGAGGTTTTGCTATTGTATACAGAACAGTCAGGGAAGGCTCTTCTAATAAGGATACACCAGACCAGAGATCTGAAATTATCATGACACCATAGTCCCGAGCATTTCAGACAAAGAACAAAGAGAAAAGCTCTAAGAGATAGGAATCAGTTCATCTTGTTTTGAAGAATATCAAGAAAGCTAGTGTAGACTGAATAAAAAGGAAAATAGCAAGACGTTATGTAGAATCTTTGTATTCTCGTCTGAGAGACATAAGGAGCTATTGGAAGACCTGTCCATTAGTAATGTAATCAAACATAATTATAAAAGATCACTGAGCTGTATGAAGAATAAATGGTAGTCCCTGGAAGTGGAAGCAGGGAGCTCACCTAACTAGCTACTCCAACAGTGCTCACTGGAAAACAGTGTGTCTGACCAGACTGAAAGCAGTGGTTTTCCAAACTAGATTTATAAAACAAGACAATTATTGTGTCTTCATTTAACTAAAGGCAGACTCCAAAAGGGGAAAAAAGAAAATCAAAGACAAAAAGAAGTAAAAAGTTAGCTACAGGCATACAGATATAGATGGACAAAACCTGGAACATAAATTTGGGGGAAGTAATAGTGCAGATTAGTTTTTAAAGATGTTGGGGATAATTTTTTTTAAATGAGATGATTTTATGACAGTCTACATATGCTAAGATGCTAAGATATTTGGATTACTGTATTGTAAGTTTTTCCTCACTATCTTCCAGTGAGAAATTGTATACTTTCTACAAAATATGTCTACCTCTAAAATATACTTGAAGAAAGTTTTTTTCTGAAGGTTTATGAAAAAGCTGCAAACTAATGGCCATAGTTGTATATGTGTACCAAAATGATGCAGAATTAAAATGACATAGAAACTTTAACATAAAATGCCATCAAATAACATAACAGTTGAGAAGAAAGAAAAAGAAAAAAAAATAATGAGTACCAGAAAATGTTAAAGTTCTTTCTAGCAGTACCCTTTGTTTGGGGAATTCAAAGTTAATTTCCTTAACCTGTTTTTTTAAAAAAAGTATGACATTCTAATGGTTTAATCTTGTAGACTTGTGTTAGAAAAATCTTTAAAAAGAACTGCTATAAATTTTAAATCAGCATTGTCTTCCACAAAGTATATTTTAAGTCTTCCAAGATAGAAATTGAAGGAAATTTAGGAACATTAATAAACTAAAAATGTTGAGAGCTTTTAAACCCCTGGGAATTCACTTATTTTACAGCAATGTGCTTTTTCAACATTAAATTTCATTTGCTCTTGCTAATGAAAATAATTTGCCACAGAAAAAAAGAATGAAGACATCAGTCCCATGTGATATATTTACCAATATAAATAGAAGGTATCATCTAGATATACTTGGTAGATAGTAGAAAAAGGAAAGACGACAACTGATTGGAAAGTTGAAATCAAGCAGTAGTTGACTGTCGTTGGAAGAATGCATATTTCAAATGTCAAGAAATTCAAAAGGTTTAACTTGGGCCCCCATAGGTGATTCATGAAGAAAATGAATTTTAAAGAAAATTTTAGATAGATTTAGATAAACTGAAATCTTAGAATTCATATATGTGGCAAGCTGGAAAAACGAGCAAACACAAGACAATTAAGAGAGAGTAAATAAAGTTCACAATTACAATATGAAAAAGTAAATGTGAATCAAAGCCTCAAGTCACCAAAATGTAACATTGTTTTAAAATGGAAATAGTGGTGATGCTAGTATACTCCATTTTAGAGTACAGATATACTCTGTTAAGTCAGCTGCTAGGCATATATACATATGTATGTATACAAAAAATATCTAATCACTGCAATTATAAAACTGTGACTACACTCCAAAAATTAATTAGGCCAATGCTCAATAATACCTCATTTAAGGAAAGAACAAATTACCAAAACAACTAAAGAAAAAATAGCTTTAACGAAAACTGCCAATGAGAATGCATCACCATATACACATGTTTACGTTTTTGTTTGAATTTTACTAGTGTTGCAACATAATAAATCTAAACTATCTCTAAGGCCCTCTCAGTATTTTAGCATTAACCTCTTAGTCATAATCTTTCTTTATATTTCATCAAAGCTGGTCACACTGTTTTGTTTATTTGTGGAAAATGGTATGAATAAACGCAGGGTATGAATAAACACACTGGGCAGAGAAAAAAAGTATATATGAAAACACATTAGAGGTAATGTTGAGCAAGTAAATATACAAGTGGAAGTGTCCATGTATGTTAACAAGCAAAAATACATACAAAGAAATAATTTTATAGGAAAAAATTCCTACACTGTGAATATTTATGTAATTCAATAATAATGAATTTTCATATAACCAGCCCAAAAGAAATGGTATTTTTAGACAACCTTTCTTAGCTTTGATTATGATGTGAGAGAAAACAAAACAAACAAATAGTTACGGGAGCTGCCTTGAAGTTCTGAGAAACATACAAATGAAGAAGCTAAATTTTGAAACAAAACATAAGAAAACAATGAAAGTGATCTGATAGGTCTCATGGAAGAAGAAGAAGAAGAAGAAAAAAAAAAGCCCAAAGAACTTAAATCATTTTATCTGATAAAGCCTTTGTAAGTGATATAACTTGATTAAACTTCAGTCCAAATATAGTTAGAGATAAATAGCTGGACCTAAAATAATGCTTATTTCATCTCAAGAAGAAAGAGAACTACATGACAGCATGAAAATTCTGAACACTGGGAAGTGTTTTTAAAAAGTTTTAAGCACTTGAATTACCATTACAGAAACCTTAAGTATACAGACAGCAATCTTTCTGGGTTGAATTTGCTCATTTGTTGGAACTTTCTGAATTAAGGGCTACATCAGTAAGGGTGCTTTCAAAAACCTATACAAATATTAAAATCTCACTGGGCATTATTTAAGAAATAGGCTTTCTTTTATCAATGGGCAGTATGAATTTGGGCACTGCTTAGAACATTCTGGGTCCATTCATTTGCTGTCTTCACAAACTTGAAAACTAATGAGTATGCCAAAAATTAGTATTCTGAAATTGTGATTGAACTAATATCATCTCTGAATTCAACTGTGTTTTGCGATTTTGTCTAACAGCCATGTCAAGCAAACTTCTTAGTGACCTGTATCCTAAATTGCACTCTTAAATCAGTGACCTCTTTCTGCTTTAATTCAGAGAGGCAGAAAATACATGATTACGCCCATCCTTCCTTTTTCTATAAATATCATAACATATAGTTGGTTTACTACTATGAGGCTGTCAATATAGAAACAAAGATCATCAAGAAAACCCAATTATAAATCATTCTAAAATCATAAATAATATCCCTTTTATGTAGTTAAGCTCTGTATCCTAAAAATCTTCTCTTGAAATAAAAATGTCTGATAAATTTGTCTGGCTACATTCGGTACACTGTTATATGCCTTATGCATCTCAATCAAACCAGGTAGTTGTTTTTATACAGTTAAGAGGTTTTTCATAAAGCATAATTCTAATAGCTATACAAAGAGTTTTTTTATGCTTTTTATACCTTGGTTATACAAAGGGAATATCACTTCTCATTACTGATTGTGCATATAAAAATATTCATGTTTTCCCTACTTTTATGGTGTCCCATGTATCACTATTTCCTCTTTATTTTTCCTAGAAAATTACAAAAGTTTCTTCCTTTAAGCAAAATAAAACTGTGATAACATTCTACTCAGGCACAACCATTTCATAAACCTATTCATATAATAATGTTATTAAAGGCCTCTTTCTACTCCAGAGTATAAATTCTATGAAAACAACATCCCAGAATATAATTTGAGAAATTTTGGGGAAAAAAAAAAACTACAAATAGTTCATAGCTGTTATGTACACACTTTTGCCCTGTAATTGTTCCATTTATTATAACATGCCCTGAAGAATAATAACAGTTTAATCAGCTATGTATAAAAATAATGTATCTATTGTATTCATATTTAAATCAAATATTAAGAATTATTTCCTGGAAAATCTTCATGTTTGTGTGCACACACAGGTATGTACACAAGCTTAAAAGTAAACTTTAAGATGATCATTTTAAATTTAATGTACTCTTAAGTAGGAGGCGTCATCAGGTGTCTAGTATCCTCTTTAAAAGGTGGTAACTTATTTACAATTAAGTACTATTTTCACTTATTTTAGATAACAATGTAACAGTGGGGTTTCTTAAGTACTGAACTGACCAACTACTGAACATGGCTTAAGTATTGGATAGAAGGAAGAAAAGGAGGGTGGAAGAGAGGGAGGAAAAAGACTTTATAAAACTCTAAGCAGAAATGAAATTTTATGGCCCTAATGATCACAGTGTATATAACCTTATATTCACTCTACAAATGTAGATATGAATAAATCAAAATCGTAAATTGTGTTCAACAGCATTAAACAAACACTACATTTAAAAATTCCAGTACACTGAGAATATACTTATCCATAACTCACAGTGACAGAAAAGATAAACAGGCCCCTTAACAACATAAAACATTTCCCGAGGTATGCCACAATACAAACTTGAAGATGAAAATATCTGAAAGCTCATCTTCACTTCGGTTTTGACCCCTAACACAGACTTGCTCTTAAACACACCCCTCCAGTCTCCACTGCTGCCTAAGCAAACTATTTGAGTTAGGAGACCGTGAAAAGATGTGCCTTCCAGGCAAACTTTTGTTTTCTAAAAAGTAAATCTCCCCAAAGACTTCCAGTTGGAAAACGTCCACTTGGGCTACTTGACACCAGGGCGTCACTTTCTCCCTTGGGCTTATGTGCTACTATGTAACTATTCTTCCAAGTGGGGCACGTTGGGAGGTGGCTCTTTAAGCACTTTTGAATCCACGATGACTACAAATATACACACCTCAAGGGCTCCCATGGGTCTCAGACCTCAGGTCCTTCCCGCCCTTCTGAGAACTCACCCAGGCCACTTGGTGCTCCTCAGGTCGCCAAGTCTGCCCACCTGGAAGCAACTAGTACTCCAGGAATAATCCTCAAGATCAAGGAACTGACGATTTCAACATGTGGTGAGAGAAAACGTGTGTGTGTATGGGGTGGGGGGAGGCATATGAGCGCTACAGATAGCAGCTGTCCATTAAGTGGTTTAAATCTGTTGGTTAAAAAGCTGAATAAACAAATACACAGATGGGTCTAGCTCCTTGGGGATTCCGGATTCTGAAGAACCTTCCCAAGCGGTGGTCAGTTCGGCCTCTCTGGATTCCTCCCTATTTCAAATGCCTTAGGCACGCACAGGTTTTTCCCTTCCTGTTCCTTCTAATCAAAGTGTCACCCTAAGCTCCAGGTGCTCAGGAGAGACTTACCTAAGAGATCTCACAGTCTGGGGACAGCAGGGCAACTTTTCTTCCATGCACTAGAGGCCCGACTACCCAGAACAAACGAGGGCCCACACCGAGGTCGAGGTACTGGGCGCGCCTGGCCTCGGGGACCTGGAGAGGCGCGCGGGAGAAGCGCACGGCCACCCGTGGGTTCGGTGGGTACCTCTGCCCCACGTGCGCCGCCACCAGCATCGAAGGGCGTCTGGACCGGCTCTGCCCTCCCGCCCGGCGCTCCCCGGGGCCTCCGCGGACCTGCAGGTAAAAGCCAAGGGAGAAGCCCCCCCTCCAAAGGTGTTCGTGCCCCTCCCACATCCCCTCTCGGAAGAACCTCGAGGCGCGATGGCACCCCAAACCCACCCAAAGAGTGAGGAGCCCTTTGCAAAGCGGAATAAAAGTAAAACCAGGACAGATCCCAGGGGAAGCGGGTCGTGCCAGCGCGTGGACTTGTGAAAGAGCGCGATCCGGGCAAGCAATTGAGATGCACCATTATCCCGAAGCGTCGCTAGGAGCTAGGAGTTTCTTTACTCCAGAAAGAGTTGTCCCCTTCGCGCCAGTCTGGTTCCCAAAGAACTACTTTGGAAATGAACTCCGAAGTGCCTAACTTAGAGTCGGGAAGCGCGCACTTGCCCAATTGAGTAAATAAAGGTCAGCAGTTGGATCAATAAAGTGTGCGCTTCTAACCGCCAGATGTTTTTACTGCTGTTTCTCCTCCCGGGGGGAGGGGAGAAGAAGGAAGAGGGAAAGACAACAAACAATAAAAAAAAAAAGAGTAAACAAATACACATCTGGTGTTTCGACACACATTTTCCTCCAGCCGCGGTCTCGCGGTCTCTCTGGACTAGGCAACGTTTTGCATATTCAAAACTAAAAATGCGGGAGCCCTCAGCCAAGGTCCCCTTGGCTCGGCTCCCCCTTCCCCCACCACAAAGCAAAATGCAAAAAGAACAACAAGTGGCGGAGTCGGGTCCGGAACGCGACCCCGACGCCCAGCCGAAATTTGACACATGTCACGCTCTCCCCGCGGCGGCACCGGGCGCTGGCGCTGGGGCGAAACTTTGTCGCCGCGGCGCGAGGAGCGCGGAATAAAGTCGCAGCCCCGGCCGGCCGGCGTGGAGGTGGCTGGGACAGGGTGGGGTGCGGAGGTGCAGCGCGCCAGAGTGAGGGCGAAGAAACTTACCGCGACCGGGGCGCGGCGGGCAGAGTCCCAGGAGGTGGCACCCGCGGCGCCCAGGCAGAAGCCCCCAAACAACACACCCACGCGCGAGTCCCGGCAGCTGCGGCCGCGAGTGGGGGGTGCGCCGGGGGCCTCGGAGGAAACCGCAGCCGGCGGACGCGGCCGCCACATAAATGACCCGGGCGGGCTGCGGGTGGCGCGGGGCCGGAGCCGGGGCGAAGCGGCGGCCGAGGAGCTGCACGCGCCGGCGTGTCTCGCGCTTTCTCGGAGGCTCGCGCTGTCTCGCGCTGCCGCTCCCCCCACCCGGATCTGTGTGTGTGTATGTGTGTATGTGTGTGTGTGTGTGTGTGTGTGTGTGTCTGTGTGTGTCTGTGTGTGTGTGCGTGCGCTGCCGGGCGGGCGCGCGCTCCCGGCCGCGCGCGCGTGTTGTTGGCAATGCAAACTGTACACACACGCTGCGCGCCGAGCCGCCTCCCGTCGGAGGGGCGGGGTGGGGGGGAGTGGAGGAGAGGGACGTCGCCGAGGATTCCGAAGGACTGCTGGGGCCACTTGTTTGTTTTGTCTTACTTTGCGTTGTGGTTGTTGTTGTTGTTGTTGTTGTTGTTGTTGATGATGATGACGATCCAAAAAAAGTGGTGGGGAACCAGCCGGTTAAGATGCCCGTCTCCCCACTCCGCGTCTCTGCCCCTGTCCCCGAACTTCTTGGCGGGAGGGGGAGACGCGGGGCAGAATCGGGTCGGGTTCTGCAGTGGAGCCTCCTGGCTGACGTCAGGTCCACCTGCTATGTAAACAAGTCGCGGGCGAACTTGTTTGTTCTGCGCCCGAGCTTCCCCCGCCCCCACCCTTCTCCCCACCTCCCGCTCCGCCTCCTCCGCTCGCCCCAGACGGCGAGTCAGGGAAGGGGGTGGGGAGGGAGGCGAGAACAAAACCGTATGCTGTATTGGCAGAGCCGAGTTGTGTCTGCTGCTTCTTGGCAGTCCCCAAAGTACGTCCTCTCAGCAGACGGAGCTGCTGGCAAATCAAACAGGGGATTCCACGTGAAGTGCAGAAAGCCTCGAAGGGCTCCAAAGCCCTTGGTGGCAGGTAGTTCAAGTACAGGGGAGCCTGAAAGGGAGACCCGAGCGTGCCTTAAAACGCTGATTGGCCTTTCGCTCGCGGCGCGCGCCTCTGCGGCCGGGAGTGGAGAGAGGCCGAGTGTCTTTCGCACTCTTCCTGGTCGTGGCTCCCGTCTCACTTGGGCCCAGGAGTTGTAGGGCTTTCTTGTGGCCGCGCAGCCCAGGTCACCGAGGCGGGGCTTAGGAGGAAGGGGACACCGAGCTGGGGATTTGAGGGGGGAGGGTGGTGAGGTTTTCCTGACCGATCCAAGCAGCAACTGGGGGGAGCTAAACAGCGGGGATGAAAGGAGAGAAGAAATTGCCAGAGCCCGCTCCGCACGCACTTCAAAGCCCGGGCGCGGGTGCGGGGATGCGTGGGCCCTAGCTCCAGCACCTGGTCCCCGATCCTTTCCCTGGCGTGTGACCCTACTGTCTAGCCCGCGCGGGACCTAGGGGGATGACAGGGGAAAGGCCAAAGGGAGGCCTGGCGGGCCCCGTTGGGACCTGTGCCCAGCAAAAGGGCGGGGCTCCTTGGAGCGCCTTCCCAACCTCGCTCCGGCGGGCACCTTCCTTCACCCTGGGCGGAGCGACCCTCCGTGGGCCGCGTCCCCCGCGCTCCGCCGCCGGAGCCCGCTGCTCTGCTCGCAAGTCGGTGGCGAAGCGTGGCGTTCCGAGAGGCGCTGAAACTTTCCTCCAAATAGCTGCGGCCAAGAGGCCATGGCAAACAGCCTGCACAGCCCCCCTCCCCCGTTTCTTCCCAGCCCTCCTGCCTGGAGAAAACACGGCTAACTTTAACATCCCAGTGGCAGAAGAGGGGGTGACTAGGGAAACAAGCTAGCAGCCCTAACTTCTGCCTTTCGCGTCTTCCCTTTGCTCAAAGAGCAGCACGCCCTTTCTCTAAAGGGCAGACACGAGCTCGCTCTCCTCTCTCTCTCTCTCTCTCTCTCTCTCTCTCTCTCTCTCACACACACACACACACACACACACACACATGGCGCTAACTCTTCCCTACAGAACCCGCAGTTCTCCCAGGAAGGAAGCAGCTTGGCACCCACATCTGTAAACACACCGTCAGGTTTTCTAGTGAAACCAATTAAGTCCATAAGCCACGGGGCTGGTCCTAGGAAGGCGAAGGCGGCCTCTGCCTGCTGGACAAGGACCGAGGTGGAGCCAGGCTTCGCCTTGCTGTGCTTCCCATGCGCTTTTAAACTCCAAGCAGTCTTTAAGTGCTCCGCTTTGGACTGTGTTCTTTTTCAAATGATCTTTTCCAAAATGCAGATAGAACAGTGGACAAAGAATGCGAATCTCTTCTAAAGGTGGGAGCGCAGAGGGGAGGAAGCAGTCACTAAGATTAGAAAACCCCAGACCCAAACGGAGCCTACCACGCCCTTCCAAAGGATGGGGATTATGTTGTGCTAAGTAGTTTATGCTTCACTAATAAACCTAAATAAAAACGGACGCTCTGAATTTGCCTGAACCTCTTTAGAAAAGGGGACGAGCCAGCGGCGTCGAAATCCCTGGAAAGACTAGGTCGTCCCTTTCCACCGTGTTTGTGAAGAAAGGTAACAGAAAAGTCAGGAGGTCTGCAGCGTCTTACTTCTTTTCCTTCTTCCTGCCCCGCATACATCGAGCCCACTTACTCCCGGTTCTCTCCAGGTGTCCAGCAAGTGAGCGGGAAACATGTACTACAAAGGACTCTGGGCCACTGGAAGATAATAAGTTCAAGATCCTAAAGAGGAGAAAGAGGGTTACTTTCTCAAGACTTGGAGAGGAACGGGGCTGGTTAGCCTTTGACTTTTCCGTACACAAAGGCACGTTTTGGTGAAATTCACAGCCTCGGACCTTTTTTTCCTCCCCTAGGAATACAACTAGGCAAGCGTTAAGAGGTGCAAAAGGCTATTGCAGCTGGAGGAACACATCTTCATAAATTGGCCTTGCACCCTTCCCCGGCGTCTTTCTAGCAAGGCTGAACCTGCAGCCCTCTGGACCCCTGGGTATCTTTGCCCCATTATATCTTCTCTGCCTGCTGCGATGCTCCTGGCCACCAACCTTCCCGACGGGAAGACGCCCAGGGAGTAGGGAAAGCGGGACCTGCCAGGAGCTGCTGCCCTCGCTGGACCTCTCGGCCGCAGCCAATGGGCTGGGCTGGGGTTCGAGAGGTGAAAGTTCAGGCCCAGGGCTCGCCGCTCGCTTCCCAGCCCCCGCCCCTGGCCGCACTGCAGATGCAGCCCGGCTACCAGGGGCTGCCACGGTGGCACGTAGTTTGTTGATGGGTGGTCATAAAATATATTTATTTGCAATTCCTTGAAGTCGCCCACCACCCCCACCCCAGCATGGCCCGGAACACTGCAGGCTTTGTTCGCCTCGGTTGCTGCTGGAGCCGGCCGGGGTTTAGCGCTCTGTGCTAACAGACTCCAAAAAAAAGTTGAAGTATAATAATAGGAAAACCGGTTTCCGCAGCCGAGGAAAACGCTGAAAGGCCAAACAGCGAACGAATAGTTTTCTTTTGCACAAGTCACTGGTCAGCTCACAGGATCAAGGCAGCCTTTAAACGAAACCCTGCGGATCCGAAAAAGAGGGAAAGCCAAATTTGGTCCCTGAAGTCGCCGCGCCGGTCCCAGCCACAGCTCAGGTCTCCGCTGGAGCACGTGGGTCTGCAAAAGTCATTTAAGGAGGTTCCAGGGAAAAGTTTAACTGGGTTACTGGGTGAAAAAGGAGTTTCACCAAGTGAACATCGAAGCTCCCTCGCGGAAATTTATTTGATTTCAAGTGCATTTTACGATGATACCGCAAATCAACAAAATCTGAAACACTGCTATAGGATGGTCCTGGGGAAAGATAAATTCGTTTGAAATGGTATATGCCAGCGTATCTTGCATGAAATAAACCACCCCAAATGAGACTTTCTAAAGCTAGGTCGAAGGAAAGCAGCACACGCGAGTGACACATTAGAAATGTTGGTTTAATGTTAGTGCTTACCTCCGTGAGCCCTGGGATTTTGAGTTATTTGTTATAAAAATGCAGTTACTCGCATACTTACGTCTGCCTTCTCAAAAACTTTGTGTCTAACAACAATTACATTTTCCCCCTGTCTACAGAGGCACAATTATCGGTGTTACTATGACAGACTTAAAATTTCAACTTACTTTTGCAGATCTCTGGAAGAGAGGAAGAGGGGCAGTTACTTTTTTTTTTTTTTTCTGCTAGAGATACCATCTTCAAAGTTCTATTACTCATTTCCGATAGTCTGTAACAAAATTTTCTAAACGCAAGGTGTAAAATATGTTTCCTTTCACACAGAAAAGGGCACATATCAGGTGCCTACTTTTCACTTTAACCGCAGTTTTCTGAAGATGAGCCTATAAACAGGTTCCTTTTATGCACTCCATCCCTACTTTTCTCCCAGACACATTTAGGGAAAGGAGAAAATGCTAGTTTCACCAAAGTCAAATCAAGGGTAATCTGTGTTACAATGTCAAAGGGAATGTAGATGTTTTGAAATTGGTGGAGTTACACCACCATCTGTCGTTAAGCTTCGGGACTACAAAATTTGGGACCTATAATAAATCTTAATGAGCTTTCCCAACTTTTTTTTTTAAATCACTTTTTTTTTTAATAACTTAGAGTCTGAATTGACCTGGATCCTAAATAAACAAAATATTTGTTCCTACACCCACACTTCTACCTGGATTCTCTCATCTTCAGGGAATAAATACCCACATCTGCCAGATTCCAGGTAAAGCCATTTCGAATCAGCTGTGTGTCTGAAGATTTCCATCACCTCCTAACCTATCCTTTGCTTCTAGTAGGCTGCTGATTGGAACCGGTGGAAACTCAGCCTCACTGGCCAGCCATATCCTGGAGTAAATAATGATGCCTAATTCTCTCTAGAATATAACCTAATTTGCTGTTGTTGGTATATCTAATCTTGAAACACTCCAACGGCATACTATTCATAGTGTTCCTATACTTTTAAGGATCTCAAAATATCTCACTGTGTATAATATTGTACCCCTTTCTGTGTTGTGGAATTGACTGCCAAATTTCTATTTTAAAAAAGAATGAATTTAAATAAAATGCAATGGCTTGCTTATGTTGATAAGACATTTACTGTAATAACAACAACAATAATAATAATGTTGAATCATAGAAAATTGTCTATATTTCATCAAATTTGCCCACACAAATTACAATTTCATATGGTTTAAGTTAATAGAGCTCATATTTTTCTGAGACATAGTCTATCTTCCTAAGAGCAAGCCTAGTTAAATTGGCCAATCCCTGATATTTCTTTCCTGCCACATTGATTCAAATATGTAGAATTGCTTGACATAAGAGCCCTACGCCTGTTGATGTTTCTAACAAATTAGTCCTAGAGTTGGTATGTCTCAAAATTACTACAAAATTTTAGAACTAAAGGAAACTTCAAGGTATTCGTATCCAGTCCACTCATTCTGAAAATCATAAAGCAAAGCTGGATGTGGTGGCACATGCTTTAATCCCAGTACTTAGGATGCTGAGACAGGAGGATGGCAGGAGTTTGTGGGCAGCCTCATCTACTTAGGCCCTCTCCAACTTAGTGAGATCCTGTTTCAATATAAAGAATAAAAGTAGGGCTGGGGATATAGCTTGGAGGTAGAATGCCCCGCTTTCAGTTCCCAGTTCCAGTTCCATTGAGGGAGGGTACCTAAAAATCATACAGCAAGCTCAGATATGAAAGCAAAGACCCATTGCTAGCTACTGAAACTTCAATTATTATTCAACTATTTCATATTTCTAAACATATAATCACTCTCCCTCCTCTTATTCCAGAAAAGGCATTTAGCTATATACTCCCATGTCTTTACATTTTCTTCACATCCATCAAAACTAATATGATTCAGAGATAGCAATATATTTGGATTTCATTACAATATTGAGGATGGTTACCTGTCATGACGGGTCCCTTGTAATACATAGGGAAAAAAAAAAAAAAAAAAAAAACTTCTGATGATTCATTTCTTAAAAGTCAATTAGACTGCAAGATTTTTTCAGTTGTATAAAGGGGTTCATCATTGTTGACTGCCTGTGCTCATCATAGAAAAATTGATGGCAAACTGATGTGCTAAAATAAACCATAGTTTTTAATGTTTTTCAAGGTTAATTATCTTCAGGGATGCACAGGAGGAGCAACCCACATCATCAGCAGCTTGCCTTTACTACGCTGTCAGGAACTAAAAGCTAACATAAAAACATGAGGCAAAATATAGCATTGATTTTTTTTTTTAAGCTATGCACAAAAAAGACCTACGTCAAGATTCTATATCAGTGTAGATTTTTATTTTGGTTGAATAACCATATGGCTCCAATAACCATAGTAGTTCGCTAAAAAAAAAAAAAAAATACACTGGAGTGGTTAATTGTAAAAAATTACAGAAAAGTTCAGCCATTACCCACTCTTCTTTCCCCTTCTGCTTCTCTTCCTTCCTATTCTCCTTTTGTATTTCCTTCTCTCACTCTTCCTCCTTTTTCCTTTCTCTGACATGATTTTTGCCTTACTTTCACAAGGACAATTTCTGAAATTCTTCCCTGATTTTTTTTTTTTCTCATAGGAACACCAGATCTGTTTATTCAATTGCTTATTAATTACACAATTGGAATTGTGTCGAGGTGAGGTATCAACTTGCCCTTTTTTTCTTCTTGGTCAGCTACTTTTCACCTCACTTTATCAATGGTCAATGGTAGCTTACTCCACAGAATCCTTAAGGCCAGAAATATCTAAGTCACACATGCCAGCTCCTCCATCTAATCCTAATAGCATTTGACTTTGTTGATTCTTACCTGTGGTTCTTCCATCCACCCCACAGCTGCTGCCTTACTTTAAGCCTTCATAATGTCTTACTCCATCACTCTTGATAACCTTCTAATCACCTTCCCTACTTTCAACATCTCCTTATTCTAGTCCATCCCCCTATTGTTTTCTAAAATACATGTGATTTAGAATTAGGTAAGTTCCCTTGGCGAATGGAATAAAATCTTAAATTTTTAGCTTGATACAACAAATATGTGTAGCAAGTAGATATTTTAAAAATCTTTTTGGGGAATGAATGAAAATCATGCCCAGGAAAAAATATTTTAGATATAACTATATTCTGTCAGAACATTGTCGGATAATATTTATAGCTGTGTACCATTTTTAGCAAATTTGTAAATCTGCTTTGCTACTCAAACATCTGGCTAAAATAGTTACAACTGAAGATTTTCATTATTTTTCATATTAAAGAACTTAGCAGATACATATAAAGGTGTATTAATTCTGGCTTTCAAATTCCCAACTGCATCATTTAATGGCTCAACAAATATTTATATACCAAGCACTGTGGTGGGTATTCTGAGAATTAATATGAGAATTTAAAGTGTGTAAGATTAGGTCCCTACCCAGACTTACATTTTAGTGAGAGAAATAAGATATGTAAGTGGCTTATTTGAATAAAATATGCATTTCAATAAACCATAAGATAGAGGTAGCTCCAGTACCCATGAAACCAGAGAAAATATTTAAGGCTGCAGTAAGAAAGTAACACACCCCTATTATTTTGTTTGTGCTGATCACTTTGAAAGTTAATCTAAGAATACATCTTTCGATAAAAAATGTATAATTTACCAAATAGAAGCCTCTGAAAAAAGTCATCTTTGAAAACAAAAGCACAAATTTGTGGTAAAAACCATGGTTGTTATATCAAAGAAATGGTGTGTTTAATAGCTGTGAAGAAGTAGTCAGTGGGTTCTTGGAATTATCTCATGTTATTCTTACACAGAGAATATACTTTATCAAAAGATTACTCTAATTTGTCATAATTTCATAATTTCACCACAGGAAATTACTTTTATAACAGACAGGAACTGAAAAGTAAAAGTAAAAAAAAAAAAACTGAGGGGAAAAAGTACAAGAACGTAAATATTCAGAATTTAAGAAGGGATGTATGTTTTTTTCCCCTCTCAGCATCTTTTCTCTTAAGCAGGAAGAGCCACAGTGGTCCCCAAGAGGCAGTCATAGGATGTTATATTCCCTATCTCATTCCTACAGCAGCCACCTTTTTCTGTCTTGTCAAGGTGCCTGTTGGTTTCCTTCTAGTCCTTTCTTTTTTCCAGTATCACTTCAGTAAATATATCCTTAGAGAATATTTTCTTGGTTACATATTCTCTCCTCTCTAAATTCCTTCCTACTTTTCCTTGTTATTGTTTTTTATCATATAATGCAGAAGAACATTTCTCACTAATTTTGTCTTTATCTTTTTTCCCCTTT
>PVLC010012519.1:0-25819 GCA_004027655.1 Graphiurus murinus
TTCTACCTCCGAGCTATTCCCCCAGCCCCATTTTTTATTCTTTATTTTGAAACCGAGTCTCACTAAGTTGCGGAGTGCCTCACTAGGTAGCTGAGGCTGGCCGCGAACCCGGATCCTCCGGTCTCAGCCTCCCGAATGCTGGGATTACAAGCATGCGCCACCACGCCCGGCTGCTTATCCATTTTTTTATGTGGCTTTTTTTTTTTTTTTTGGTGCATTATTATCTCACATCATAATGTAAATCAGGTTGACATTGACATACATGCACACAGCACTTGGTGCCCTCTCCCATCTTCCCCCTTCCCATATAAAGGACTGAGACTGATACTGGGATTTTCACATATGTGCACACAGTCAATGTTAGTATTTCCAATAATGAACCTCAGTGTTCCCCCTCCCCTTCCCTTAGACCACTTCCCTGGCTCCACTGAGGTTTCTACTCCATTATCTGGAGTCCCTCTGGTATCCCAGTTACTACTCCCTAGCTTGCAGGTATTAAAACATGTCCCTTCACTTTCTGTGACTGGCTAATCTCACTTAACATAATGTTCTCCAGGTCCTTCCATTTTCTTACAAATGACATTCTTTACTGCTGTGTAGAATTCCATTGTGTGCATTTCCCATAGTTTTGTGATCCATCTGTTGATGGACACCTGGGTTGATTCCATAATTTGGCTGTTGTGAATTGTGCTGCTATGAACATAGATATGCATGTATTACTGCAGTTCTCTGGTTTCAACCTCTTTGGAAAGATACTCAGGAGTGGTATAGCTGGATCATATGGTAGATCCATTCCCAGTTTTCTAAGGAATCTCCACACTGATCTCCATAGCAGCTGAACTAGTTTGCAATCTCACCGACAGTGTAGAAGAGTTCCTATTTCCCCACATCCTCACCAACATTTATGGTTATTTGACTTCTTGATGATTGCCATTCCGATTGATGTTAGATGGAATCTCAGTGTAGTTTTAATTTGCATCTCCCTAATTGCTAATTATGTTGAACATTTTTTCATGTATCAGCCATTCGTGTATCATCTTTGTGAAGTATCTATTCAATTCAGTTGCCCATTTCTTGATTGGGTTATTTGTTTTTCTAGTGTAAAGTCTCAAGTTCTTTGTATATTCTAGATATTAGTCCTCTGTCAGAGGGATAGCTGGTAAAGATCATCTCCTATTCTGTAGGTTTTCTCTTTAGACTCTTAATGGTTTCCTTTGATGTACAGGAACTAACTAGTTTAATGCCATCCCTGTTTCTACCTGTGCTTATAATTGGAGTGTTGAACTTATGACTTCCTCTAGTAGCCTCACTGTCTCTGGTCTGACTTCCAGGTCTTTGATCAAAGTCTATCCATTTAAAGCTGAAGACTAGCCGGGCGTGGTGGCACACGCTTGTAATCCTAGCATTTGGGAGGCTGAGACCGGAGGATCAGGGTTCGCAGCCTGCCTCAGCTACCTAGTGAGGCACTTCGCAACTTAGTGAAACTCGGTTTCAAAATAAAGAATAAAAAAATAGGGCTGGGGGTATAGCTCAAAGGTAGAACGCCCCTGAGTTCAATCCCCAGTACTGCAAAAAAAAAAAAAAAGCTGAAGACTGTTAGAGGAAAGTGTCTAATGCTCTAATCATTGGATAAAAGTAAAGGATACTGACCTGAGATTTCTGTATAGAAAAGTAAATATTTTATGCCAAATGCTCAGAATGTTCTTGTTGGCTTATTTAAAATTTTCTTTGGTGCCGGGCGTGGTGGCGCACGCTTGTAATCCCAGCATTCGGGAGGCTGAGACCGGAGGATCTGGGTTCGCGGCCAGCCTCAGCTATCTAGTGAGGCACTCCGCAACTAAGTGAGACTCGGTTTCAAAATAAAGAATAAAAAATAGGGCTGGGGGTGTAGCTCGGAGGTAGAATGCCCCTGAGTTCAATCCCCAGTACCGCAAAAAAAAAAAAAAAAAAATTTTCTTTGGTAGAGGAATAAATTAGATTTCCCCTGTTGGTGACAAAACTCATTTAAATTTTTCTGAAAGTTAGGTTCTTTGGTAGATATGTTTATAAGTTGGCTTGTTGTAAAGCTAAAATTAATTTGCCTAGGTGCATTTTAATGGTTCCAGAAAATATTACTTTGTCATTGGTGTTGAAGAAACCTCTTGAGAGCAGATGTCCTAAGAGCATAATTAGAGTTGTTTACTCAATCAAAATTCTGTTCTCCTCTAATATCTCTAAATGATGTGATTACTCAGAATGTCCTGAAATGGTTCCGTGATTAGATTAGATCTGTTGATATATTTATTTTTAAATGTGAACAAGACTAAAATAAGTAATTTGGGAGAATTTGGAGATAGACTGACCTAGAGAGATATGTCTGTTAACTCCCACCCCTCCAACTCTGTGGTTATATTTTTGGGAACACTTTAGCAATTTAATGCTTGAGGTTTGACTTTGTTGTTTATTAGTTTTATTTTTTATTTATTTATTTGCAAAACTGAGGATTGAACCCAGGGGCATTCTACCTCCAGGCTACACCACAGCCCTATTTTTTATTCTTTATTTTTTTGAAACAGGGTCTCACTAAGTTGCAGAGGGCCTCACTAAGTAGCTGAGGCTGACCACAAACCTGGATCCTATGGTCTCAGCCTCCCTAGTACTGGAATTACAACCGTACGCCACCACGCCCAGCTGTTTATTAGTTTTAAATGTGAACATTTTTTACATTTCTATGGACAAAGAAGCCTTGAGATTTTATCTGTGTGTGTGTGTGTGTGTGTGTGTGTGTGTGTGTGTGTGTGTTACTGGGGATGGAACTCAAGGGCAGTATACCTCTGAGCTATGTCTCCAGCCCTATTTTATTTTATTTCATTTTTACTTTGAAACAGGGTCTCACTAAGTTGCAGAAGACCTCACTCAGTTGCTGAGGCTGGCTGCAAACCTGAGATCCTCCGGTCTCAGCCTCCTGAATGCTGGGATTCTGTTCTTAGTTTTTTGAGGAACCTCTATGTTGTTTTCCAAAATAGCTGTGCCAGTTTACATTCCCACTATAGTGTACAAGGGTTCTCATTTCTTTACATCCTCACCAGCATTTATTATCTTTAGTTTTTTGGTAGTAACCATCCTAACAAGTGTGAGATGTTATCTCTGGTTTTGACTTGTAGTTCCCTGATTATTAGTGATGCTGAGCAGCTTTTTATATGTTAGCTATTTATATATCTTTTCAGAAATGTCTTTGCTCATTTTAAGGTTGAATTATTTTTGAGTTGCTTGAGTTCCTTACATATTTTGGATTACATGTATGTCTTGCAAATAAGTTCTCCTGTGGGTTGCCTTTTCATTTTGTTGATCATTCTTTTGCAGAAGCTTTTTAGTTGTGCCACTTGTTTCTGCTTTTGTTGCCTGTGATGTCCAAAACATTATTTCCAAAGTCAAATTTAAATACCAAGCTGAGCGTGGTGGTACACGTTTGTAATCCCAGTACTTGGGAGGCTGAGACAGGAGGACCGAAGGTTCATGGCCAGTCACAGCAATTTATAGTGAGGCCCTCTGTAAATTAGTTAGACCCTGTATCAAAACAAAGAATAAAATCAGGCTGGGGTTGTAGATCAGAGGTAGAATGCCACTAGGTTCAATCCTTAGTACCACTAAAAAAAAAGCAAAATTAAGGAGCAAGCTGGATATGATGGTTATGCCTATAATCCCAGTACTTGGGAGGCTGAGACGGGAGAATTGCAGGTTCAAGACCAGCCTCGGCAACCTAATAAGACCATGTTTCAAAACAATAGAGGGATTAGGGGTGTAGTTTGGAGGTAGAACACCCCTGGGTTCAATCCCCATTACCAGAAATAAATATTAAGGAGTTTGTCCCAGATTTTCTTCTAGTAGTTTTATGGTCACAAATCTTACATTTAGGTTTTAAATCCATTATCAGTGGATTTTTATGTATCACATCTTAGACCCTGTTCAAACTAACAAAATAGGATTATGGGTGTAGCTCATAGGTAGAATACCCCTGGATTTAATCCCCAATACTGGGGGGAGGGAGTACATACCTTAATTTAAAAATTACTAAACAATGCTAATGATCATCTAAGCCTTTAGGAAGTCAGAGTTTTTTGCTAATGGAGGGTCTTGCCTTGATGTTGGCTGCTGACTCAGGACGGTGTTTGCTGAAGGTTGGGGTGGCTGTGGCTATTTTTTCAAGTAAGATAAAGTTTACTATATCAATTGATTCTTCCTTTCACAAACAAAGGGCTTACCTGATTCTTACAATAACCTCTGTCTCCCACTTTGGGGAGAGGAGGAGTAAGCATGAGACTTATTATACCTAGCATAATGGAGATAAAGCAGAAAAGGGGTTTAATTTATATACCACCCCCCAGTCCTCTCTAGTCCTTTTGTGTGTGTGTGGGGGGGGGATACTGGGGATGGGACCCAGGGGCTATTCGACCTCCGAGCTACATCCAGCCCTATTTTATTCTTTATTTTGGAACAGGATCTCACCAACTTGTGGAGGGCCTCACAAGTTGCTGAGGCTGGCTGCGAACCTGTGATCCTCCTGTCTCAGCCTCCCAAGTACTGGGATTACAAATGTGCGCCACCATGTTTGGCCTCTCTAGTCCTTGAATGACCCATAGAGGCTCTCATGTTTACATTAAGGAGACTCCAGGTTGCCTTGGAAATGGCTCCATTAACTTTAGAAGTGTCAGCTCACTCTTGGGCAATGAGGGGGAGGGGTTGGTGAATTCTTTTTTTTTTTCCCCTAAGTCTAAATTCCTAACAATAAAGTCAAGGCTCTTTCTGGGCTTCCTACCTCATTTCTCCCCCTCTGAGAATTCTCAATAACATTTTTTTTTCGGTACTGGGGATTGAACTCAGGGGCATTCTACCTTCAAGCTACACCTCAGCCCTATTTTTTTTTTTTTTTTTTTTTTTCAGTACTGGGGATTGAACTCAGGGGCATTCTACCTCCGAGCTATACCCCTAGCCCTATTTTTTATTCTTTATTTTGAAACCGAGTCTCACTAAGTTGCGGAGTGCCTCACTAGGTACCTGAGGCTGGCCTCAAACCCGGATCCTCCAGTCTCAGCCTCCCGAATGCTGGGATTACAAGCGTGCGCCACCACACCCGGCTCCTATTTTTTTATTCTTTATTTTGAAACCGGGCCTCACTAAGTTGCGGAGTGCCTCACTAGGTAGCTGAGGCTGGCCTCAAACCCGGATCCTCCGGTCTCAGCCTCCCAATGCTGGGATTACAAGCGTGAACCACCACGCCCGGCTCTCAATAACATTTTAATGAGAAATTCTCAACCTATAAGGCCACTTTTAGAGTGATGAGAGCAGTGTATGGGGGGTGGATCCCTCCTAGCCATCAAGGTTTTTACCACTTGCTGAACCAAATCTCTGACACCAGACTCAGCTGAGCTCTATCCCACAGGATGAAAACTGCCAATTGCTTTTTTTTTTTTTGCAGTACTAGGGATTGAACTCAGGGGCATTCTATCTTTGAGCTATACCCCCCGCCCTATTTTTTTTTTTTTTTTTTTTTTGCAGTACTGGGGATTGAACTCATGTTCTACTTAGAGCTATACTCCCAGTCCTATTTTTTATTCTTTATTTTGAAACCGAGTTTCACTAAGTTGCGGAGTGCCTCACTAGGTAGCTGAGGCTACCCTCGAACCCGGATTCTCCAATCTCAGCCTCCCAAATGCTGGGATTACAAGCGTGCACCACCACGCCTGGCTCCCAGCCCTATTTTTTATTCTTTATTTTGAAACGGTCTCACTAAGTTGCGGAGTGCCTCACTAGGTAGCTGAGGCTGGTCGTGAACCCGGATCCTCTGGTCTCAGCCTCCCGAATGCTGGGATTACAAGCATGCACCACCACGCCCGCCTGCTTTTTTTCATTTTAGCAATGCAAAGTCACATTAGGCAGACACCCAAACGTCAAAGTTAAGAAACAAAGGACCACCATAAATTTCATTAATAAAGTCAATTTCAAGGCACTTAGGACACAAAACCTAGAGTCCAATTTTGTGAGATGTGGTACTCTTCAGTCTTCTGTCATGTATGAGTCCGTTACCTTCTGAGTTTGACTGAAGCAGGGTAGGTCGCCTTTTAGGGTCAGCTTGTTTGGTTCTCTAGATTTCCTGGGAGCAGTCCAATGAGTTCTCTGTGAGACTGTGGGCTCTGAGGCAGCTGACTTTAGGTGACTAGGATGAATCCAAGCCACAATTTCTTGGACTTTGACTGCTGCTGGAGTAGCAAGAATAACAGTGAAAGCCCCTCTCCATTTTGCCTTGGGGGGGGGGGGCTGATTTCAATCCTTGACCCACACTAAGCTTCCAGGTTTATAGGGATGGACTGGGGTAGTTACAATGATTGGGATTCTGTCTAATATCCATTTATGTAAGTTGTGCGTGACTTTACCTAGTTTCTTTATAACTAATCCCCCTGCCTCCCACAACCTTCCTGGCAATCCTTGGAGGATAGGAAGGGGTTGAGCATACATCATTTTATAGGGAGAATACCCCGTTTTTCTGGTAGGAGTGTGTACAAATTTTTATAGGGCTAAAGCTTAGCCCTATAAAGCTAAGCTTTTATTAAAGCCAAGCTTAGTAAGTTAGCTTAGCTTCCCAACATATTTTCCCTAATCCAGCCTCAATAGTTTTATTGTTATTATTATTATTATTATTATTATTATTATTATTATTATTATTATTATTTACTTTGCCTGAACTCAGTAGCCTATATGCAGAATGCAGCTTCCAGGTGATGCCAGGATATTTTCCCGAACCCAGCCTGGATAGTCTTATTATTTTTTTACTTTGCCTGAACTCGGTGGCCTATATGCAGAATACAGCTTCTAGATGATGCCCAGGGCAGGTGTCACATCCTGGGTGGCTTCTGTGACAAAGGCTGGTTTGTTGTCTGACCCTATTTGTAAGGATAGTTTATATCTAGTTTAACTATACAGATGGTCTTTAAAAGGGCTTTATGGAAGCCGGGCGTGGTGGCGCACGCTTGTAATCCCAGCATTTGGGAGGCTGAGACCGGAGGATCCGGGTTCGCGGCCAGCCTCAGCTACCTAGTGAGGCACTCTGCAACTTAGTGAGACTCAGTTTCAAAATAAAGAATAAAAAATAGGGCTGGGGGTATAGCTCAGAGGTAGAATGCCCCTGAGTTCAATCCCCAGTACCGGAAAAAAAAAAAAAAAAAAAAAAGGGCTTTATGGAGCTGGGCGTGGTGGCACACGCTTGTAATCCCAGCATTCGGGAGGCTGAGACCAGAGGATCCAGGTTCGCGGCCAGCCTCAGGTACCTAGTGAGGCACTCCGCAACTTAGTGAGACTCAGTTTCAAAATAAAGAATAAAAAATAGGGCTGGGGGTGTAGCTCGGAGGTAGAATGCCCCTGAGTTCAATCCCCAGTACCACACACACAAAAAAAGGGCTTTATGGGTAGTTTTTTTTTACCCTAGTCTAGCACACTTTTTCCTGCAGGGTGTTCAAGACCAAGTAGTTAGCCCTATATGGGGCAAATATTTTTATAAAATTATTTTGCTATTGAGGTCAATCAGGGTTCCTCAGGTTTATCCCAAGGGACTTTGTGAGGTTTCTCCTCTACCAGTTATGCCATCTGCCAGCATAGGTCATGACCTTGCTGACTGACCATTTGGCTTTTCTTGAAGCCCTGGAGACATTTTTGTTTCCTTTAATGACCCTCTTTGTTACAGAATATGCACTGGTCGCTCTCGTCTCTGAGGTCTTCTCAATCTCCCTACTCAGGGAATTGGGTGACTTCCCGAATTTACAGAGCCCTTAGAAGTCCTATCATTTATTCCCTGGGTTCCATGTGACCTTGGAGGACAAGGGCCAAAATATTGGATATTGACTATATACATACATACATATATGTGTATATATATATATATATTTTTTTTTTTTTTTTGCGGTACTGGGGAATGAACTCAGGGGCATTCTACCTCTGAGCTACACCCCCAGCCCTATTTTTTATTCTTTATTTTGAAACTGAGTCTCGCTAAGTTGCGGAGTGCCTCACTAAAGTAGCTGAGGCTGGCTGCGAACCCGGATCCTCTGGTCTCAGCCTCCCGAATGTTGGGATTACAAGCATGCGCCACCACGCCCGGCTTATATATATATATATATATATATTTTTTTTTTTTTTTTAAATAACCCTTTTATTTCCTGAATGTTCTACAAGTCTCAGTTGTTGAATACCCAAGAGGTAAGTTTTTTTACCAGTCCTTTTTTTTTTTTGAGGTAGTGGGGATTGAACCCAGGGGCATTCTACCTCCGAGCTACACCCCCAGCCCTATTTTTTTTTTTTTTTTTTTTTTTTTTTTTTTTTTTTTTTTTTTTTTTTTTTTTTTTTTTTTTTTTTTTTTTTTTTTTTTTTGCGGTACTAGAGATTGAACTCAGGGGCATTCTACCTCCGAGCTATACCCCCAGCCCTATTTTTTTTTATTCTTTATTTTGAGACCGAGTCTCACTAAGTTTCGGAGTGCCTCACTAGGTAGCTGAGGCTGGCCGCGAACCCGGATCCTCTGGTCTCAGCCTCCCGAATGCTGGGATTACAAGCGTGCGCCACCACGCCCGGCTCCTATTTTTTATTCTTTATTTTGAAGCAGGATCTCACTAAGTTGCAGAGGGCCTCACTAAGTAGCTGAGGCTGGCCGTGAGCCCGCGATCCTCCTGTCTCAGCCTCCCAAGTACTGGGATTACAAGTGTGTGCCACCATGCCTGGCTTTACCAGTTCTTTTTAATGAATGGGGTAGCTATTATAGCCTGTTTCTTTTAAGTGATGACTATCAAAATATTGTTTAGTTACTCTGCTAGTGTGGCTGTACAACAATTACAAAGGCTTATAAAGAAATGTAAAACAAAACTACTAGGGACAAATCTAGCTTTTATAATAATTTTGACAATGTTTGATATAAACATCTCCATTTAAAGATGACTTGTTTATATATACATATATATATTATTAATACCAGTTTTTAATCAGAGTGGCATGGTTCGGAGTGCCACATATTGAGCACCTTTAATTATCTTTGCTTAAAGACGATCATAATATAATTTAAGAACGTATAAATATAAACTTTTTTTTTTTTTTTTTGTGGTACTAGGGGCTGAACCCAGGGGCATTCTACCTCCGAGCTACATCCCCAGCCTTATTTTTTATTCTTTATTTTGAAACAGGGTCTCACTAAGTTGTGGAATGCCTCACTAGGTAGCTGAGGCTGACCTGGAACCCGGATCCTCTGGTCTCAGCCTCCCAAATGCTGAGACTACAAGCGTGAGCCACTACGCCCGGCTTATAAATATAAACTTAAAAGGACAATTTTGAGCCGGGAAATTTTTTCTCTGAATGGTACTGTAGGAACCCCAAAAGGGGACCCTAACGCTGTCAGCTGGATACCGGCGCTCACCCCAAACAATCGCGAGAGTTGTCACTTGATGCAAAACCGCAAGAGGCTTTATTCTAAGACTACCGCGCGTTAGAGCTCAACCTGCAATCCCACTCAGGGGTAGGAGAGGAGAGCCCTGAAGGGGTTTGGAACAGGGTTTTTATGGGGGTCCAGTACATAGGCATTTTTTAACTACAGATTTTACAGCATGCACCTGACAGGTCAGATAAGGGAAACAGGATAGCAAAGTCTCACATGTTTGATAAGGCAGGTTGGTTAATTAAGCGATTTGTTTACACACTTTAGGGTAGGGGGCATTCCATTCATTTTAACTTATCTTAAAGGGTTCCTAGTTAAAGGATAATTTGAATCCAATGGTCATTTAACACTCAAAGACCTAAAAAATCTTTTTTTCTCTTTTTTACGCTTTTCTGAAAGGAAGTTTTTTTATTCCTTCAGTACTAGATATATAGATGGTAGAAAATTTTTAAATTTCATTAACTATTTTATTATGTTTAAGATTTAGACACAATGTATATTGTATAAAAGAGCATTTACTGTTTGTTTACTTTGAATGTTTTGAACTTATACATCTTTAAGTTTATAAACCTTTATATAACTTTTAGATAAAGCTCAGATACACAGCATATTCAGCCTTCAGATGTATACATATTTGTAGTCACAGATATATAGGATGTAAAACACTATAGCAATCCAAAATAATAGTTGTTTATTTAGCTGGAGTTATAAAGTTATAAATTTAACAGGCTGTATAACGTGCAGATACTTAAGCCCCAACTCTGATAACTCAAGTTTTTAAGTAATCTAAGTCTTGAAAAAAAGTAAATACAAGAGATTATTTTTGGTAAAACTTAAATTTTTCCCCCTTTTTTTAAAAATAGCATTTGGAAATGCTACGAAGAGAAAACCTTATTGTTCCAAATATAGAAGATAGAGACAGCAGAAACAGGAAATTGTCTTAATAAAATGAATTTTTTTTTCTTTAAGCTAGTTTTGTAGACTTTACAAAGAGCATATCGATAATATAAGAATACCCAATTGTAGCCGGGCGTGGTGGCGCACGCTTCTAATCCCAGCATTCGGGAGGCTGAAACCGGAGGATCCGGGTTCGCGGCCAGCCTCAGCTACCTAGTGAGGCACTCCGCAACTTAGTGAGACCCAGTTTCAAAATAAAGAATTAAAAATAGGGCTGGGGGTGTAGCTCGGAGGTAGAATGCCCCTGAGTTCAATCCCCAGTACCGCAAAAAAAAAAAAAAAAAAAAAAAAAGAATACCCAATTGTTTTAAACAGAATGAATGCATTAGGTGTATCTTTTAGAAATTCCTTTAAAAATTTCTTTTAGTTTTAACCTGCCTTATTATATACAAAAATTTTTGTAAGTTTTTTTTTTCAAATTATTTGCAACTTCTTCAGACCCTCTGTAAGTTGCTTAGCCTTCTGATTTTTGTTCCCACCTTTCTTTCTTTTTCTATGGGAAAACTCATTTAGACCAAAACCTTGACATATACTTTTCCACCTAAAAGTATTTTTCTCTTTTCTTGTAACTTTTATTTATTTTATTAAAATACCTCCTTTTCTTGGACAATCTGAGAACTCTTGTCAGACCTATAAGCCTCACCTTTTGAGCTGATGTTCCAGTCAGCAAAGCTTTCGCTTTTAACTCCTGCTGTCTGGTGACCATGGCATATCTTTTTTTTTTTTTTGCGGTACTGGGGATGGAACCTGAGCTACAGCCCCAGCCCTATTTTTTGTTCTTTATTTGAAATAGGGTCTCACTAAGTTGTGGAGGGCCTCACTAAGCAGCTGAGGCTGGCCAGGAACCCAGACCCTCTGGTCTCAGCCTCCCAAATGCTGGGATTACAAGCATGCACCACCACACCCGGCTCATGGCATATCTTTTAACCTTTTAAATGCAGTTTCTCACTCTGAGGCCCAAGTCGAAGGCCCTGTCTCTGTTTTGCTATTAGTTTAAAATGGGGAATTTAAATAAAATAGAATACTGCTGTTGTGGGATAACCCGGTCCCACTCATGGGTCCTTGGCCTCCGTGATAAAAAGAATTTTAACACGTGCCATTCAGGAACAAAAAGTAGGAATTTATTAGGAAAATAAGGAAATAGGGGAGAAAAACAGGTGAGCGGACATCTTCCTGGCCAGACACCGAGCACGAGGGCAAGAGAGCGAGTCCTTGCCTCCTTAGTCCTTATATGAGAGGGGGTTGGCACAGAAGAAGTCCGGACCTCCTCCTCACAGGTATAGGTGGGCCTTCCAAGAAGGGTGGGCACAGAAAAAGTTGGATCCTCCTCCTTCTCAGGTTTCAGGTGGTCGCTGGCTGAGATCTGACCTTTGTCCTGAATGTCAGGTGGGGGCTGGGATTCAGGGGATTAAAAAGGTGTGGCCCACTTAGACTTTTCTCCTAAGATTTTGAGCACACCCTATAGGGTGGGGTCAGCTAGAACTCTCCAGATTTTAAAACTATATTTTTCCTTTCCCTCCCAATGTCTCCTTTCTGCCTAAATTTTATTCCTTCTGTCCTACATCACTGCCATTTTTAGGAATCTACATGTCTGTCTCCAATCTCTGGGTTCCCCAAGGCTCAAACCCGCCTATTTCTGATCTGACACCAGACATCGAATGCCTTTGCTGATCTGAAATCTCAGATAGGTTTTGGAGAAGACCTTATACCCACACTATTCCAGGTGGTTCAGTATCATATTAGTATTTAAAAAGTCAGTGTCTGTAATTTGACTGGCTACAAGCAAGTATCTACATATTACAGAACTCCATGGTTCAACCACAACTCTCCCAAGTCCTTCATTAGGCTGTTATTAAACTGAGCAGGGGAGTTTTTAAATCCCTGGGATAAAACAACCCAGCAATACCAGGAGGTTACTGGGGTCTTGTCATTTAAAAGCAAACAGTAATGTATTTTTTTAGTCATATTTGGAAGAATACATCTTTTATGTCCAGTCCAATAATTACCTAGCATTTTAGTCAGGAGAATGGATAAAGCTGGATTAATCCATATCTTAAAAGTCTGCACAAAAGAGGCTGGATCTCTGCTGATATATATTTTTTAAGGCAGTATTATGTCTTCTTGGGAAAGTCTATTTCTTCCTTATGTAAACCTTGATTGGGGTAGTAATAGCCATACTTTTCAGGGTCACATTGGCCCCTATTGATGTAGGACAGAAGGAATAAAATTTAGGCAGAAAGGAGACATTGGAAGGGAAAGGAAAAATATAGTTTTAAAATCTGGAGAGTTCTAGCTGACCCTGCCCTATAGGGTGTGCTCAATCTTAGAAAAGTCTAAGTGGGCCATACCTTTTTAATCCCCTGAATCCCAGCCCCCATGGGACACTCAGGGAGGGCCCAATTTGGACCGCCTACCTGTCGCCCACCAATACCTGGAAGAAGGAGGAGGTCCAGACTTCTTCTGCGCCCACCTCTCAAAAGCCTATAAAAGACGGAGTTTTAGCCTGCCTCCACCTCTTTTGAACTGGGAAACGCATCTGGCCAGGAAGATGCCTGCTCACCCGTTTTTCTCCCCCTTTCCTTATTTTTCCTAAATAAATTCCTACTTTTTGTTCCTAAATGGCACGCGTTAAAATTCTTTTTTTCACAGAAGCCAAGGACCCACGTGTGGGACCTTGGCCTCCATGATAAAAAGAATTTTAACATGTGCCATTTAGGAACAAAAAAGTAGGAATTTATTTAGGAAAATAAGGAAAAGGGGGAGAAAAACAGGTGAGCGGACATCTTCCTGGCCAGACGCGTGCATGCAGGTAAGAGAGCGAGGTGTGGTAAAATTCCTTCTTTTATGCGCTTTCAAGAGGGGTGGGCACAGTAGAAGTCTGGACCTCCTCCTTCTTCAAGTATAGGTGGATGACAGGTAGGCGGTCCAAATTGGGCCCTCCTCTTCCTCAGGTTTCAAGATGGGTGTTTCAAGATGGGTCTGACCTTTGCCCTGAATGTCAGGTGGGGGCTGGGATTCAGGGGATTAAAAAGGCGTGGCCCACTTAGACTTTTCTCCTAAGATTTTGAGCACACCCTATAGGGCGGGGTCAGCTAGAACTCTCCAGATTTTAAAACTATATTTTTCCTTTCCCTTCCAATGTCTCCTTTCTGCCTAAATTTTATTCCTTTTGTCCTACATCAGACAGACCAGGAGGAAAACCACCTGTCCTCAGCCCCTGTAGGGGGCCATGAGCTGTAACTTCTGGGCTGATGGAACCCCCTTTTTATCTCCAGGGCAGGGGACTCTCAGATTGGGTTTTACCTGGGTGCTGCTTTTGATTTTTATTATTATAGAAATAGGAAGAAGAGGGGTAGGGAGTGCAGTGCCACTTCCCCTTCTGAGGAAGCAGAGGAGGGCTCTGAAAAGGAACTCCAAATTCTTCTTGGTCCCTGGGTTTTTACAAGGTGGTCCCTTTATCAGCTTCCCATGGCAACAGGGGGTGTCCCCCCCCCCCCCCCGTCTCTCTGTCTCTCTCTCTCTCTCTCACACACACACACACACACACACACACACACACACACCTTTTCCCCCTTGTTGGTTGTTTAAACCATCTCGCATTTGGGCAGTTTTATTACCTCTGCATTCTGTAGCTGGGTTCTGCAGGGGAGTGTTTGCAACTGGATGTGAGAAACCCCCTCTCCTGTGGACAGCTTTAGTTACTTTCATGTCTAAGGACTGGAGGCAACTTTATCTAAACTCACTAAATCAGAGTGTACCTACATTTATTTTTCTTGCTGGTAATTGACATTTTACAAAATCCAGCTGGCCTGACCTGACAATTTTCCAGGAAAAGACATGCTCTCTACCTGAGCCTGTCTCTTTAAATCTGAGCTGAAATTCCTGCACGTTTTCGTTACCAAGGTGACTAGCCTTGCCTGCAGTAAAACCTGGAAGTCCCACTCTTAGCTGCTAGGTGAGGGCAGCTGGTGGGGAGAAAAGACAAGAGAAAAAAATCAGTTTTTGTTTTTGCTAATAGTCAACTCATCTCAATAGGAATGGTGAGAAAGGAGAGAAGCGCCTCTAACCATCTCCCTGTTCCTAGCCCCATAAATACCCCTAGTCTGTAAGGGAGGGGACTCCAGCCTCCCCTTCCTTAGGCGACACACCAAATTCCTAATTGTTCCATCCCCCTGCAGGAATTTTTGGTACCTCTTAGAATACCATATTAAGCCATATAGAAGCACCACCCAAAACCACAGATAATAATCCTGAGCTTGCCCTGTGTCTTCAGACCATATTTTATACTCACACAGCCTGAAATGACTGGGCCATCAAGGAAATACTTTGCCATTTTCTCTTTTGGTGTTTCTCACCTTGATTTGCTTGCAAAGGTACTTAGTCTGCTGGTTCTCCTCTAGGTTTTATTTTATTTTATTTTTTTTTCTTAGAATCTAAGAGTATAAGAGAACAAACCATATTGGAAATCAGAATTATCCTACAGGCTCTTACAAGAAATCTATATTTATTTATTTATTTATTTGCAGTACTGGGGATTGAACCCAGGAGCAGTCTACCTCTGAGCTATATCACCAACCCTATTTTTTATTCTTTATTTTGAAACAGGATCTTGTCGTGGGTCAGCCCAATATCTCTTGTGGGTCCTTGCCTTACATGGAGAAAAGAATTTCAACACGTTCCAGATAGGGACAAAGGCAGAAGTTTATTTTAAGGGAAAGGCACAGGTACACAGGGGAAAGGACACAGGTCACAGAAGTCTCCAGGATTGCAGATGGGAGAGAGAGAGCACGTGGTCTCTTGCCATCCTTTTTTTTTTTTTTTTTTTTCAGTACTGGGGATTGAACTCAGGGGCATTTTACCTCCAAGCTATGCCCCCAGCCCTATTTTTTATTCTTTATTTTGAGACAGGGTCTCCCTAAGTTGCAAAGGGCCTCACTAGGTAGCTGAGGCTGGCCTCGAACCCGGATCCTCTGGTCTCAGCCTCCCAAATGCTGGGATTACAAGTGTGCACCACCAAGCCGCCTGGCTTCTTGCCGTCCTTTTATATCACACCTGAAGAGGGGCTGGCTCAGGGGTCCAGGGTGGGGAATAGAGAACCTGGAGCAGCATGGGATATTGGTCCCTAACCTTAAGGTCTTAAAAAAAAAGGCGACAGTTTTCTTTAGGTAGGACTCTCCATGAGTGGAGACAGGAAGTCAGGGATGTGGGGTCTTTCTTACAGTAGGTGTGACTTCCTTTTGAGAGACAAATGGAGCTAAATCTGAAAAAAATGATGCTTTAGGATTTAATCACCTTAGGAATTTCCAATATGGAGTCAACCCATTATGAATGGGCCTTGCTTTTTAAGGATGAGCAAGCTCTGTTCAAACGAAACCACATTTTCCTTTCCTTCGCAATCTGTCTCCTTTCTGCCTAAATTTTATTTCTTCTATTCTAACTCATCAGGTGTCACTATGTTGTAGAGGGCCTCACTAAGTAGTCGAGGCTGGCTGCGGACCTGCAATCCTCCTGTTTCAGCCTTCCAACTACTGGGATTACAAGCAAGCACCACCACGCCCAGTCTACAAGAAACATTTAAACTTAAGCATCTATCCACCCAGGCAGAAAGGTGTTTTTTTTTTTTTTTTTAATTTAATATGCATGGGAAAGGAGGTGTCTACTGCTGCCTCTGGAGGAGGCAAGCAGCCTCTCCCATGGGTGTCTGATAACATCTCGTACCTAGGCCAAGTTCACACATACAAAAAAAATTCAGCCAGGTGTGGTGGCACACACTTGTAATCCCAGTACCTGGGAGGCTGGGACAGGCGGATCGCAGGTTCAAAGCCAGCCATAGCAATTGAGCAAGACTCTCAGTAACCTAGTGAAAACCTATTTCCCAATAAGAAATAAAATCAGACTGGGGGTGTAGCTTAGAGGTAGAATGCCTCTGAAGTCAATACCTAGTACAAAAAAAAAAAAAAAAAAAAAAAAACCCAAAAAACTAATTTAATATTCCAAGAAATCCAGGAGGCTACAGCATGCCCAGCCTGGTGGCATGGCCTATGTGCTCAGCAGAGACGTGGCCCTGGGGTGACTCCCATCACAGCAGCAGCAGATGGAGGCCTGGAGGCAGTCATGGACAGGCTGCGGGCACTGTGGAAGCCTGGCCACCTGGCCTCACCTGCTTGTTCCATGGGGATTCGGCTGTGGCCCAACTGGGGCGGCCCAGCCCCAAACACTGGAGAATGTGCACCCTGGGGGCCACACTTGCCCTGTCCATTCCCAGCCATCTCAGTCATATACTCACTTTCATCATTCACTCACCTGACCAGATTACCCAACTGAATTCCAGTTTCATATCCCTTTATGCAGACGCGTGGGATTTCTTGACAAGTGATCAGTCCTCACTTCCTCACTTCTGCTGCTCTGGTAGCTGGACCTGACCTAACCGAGCAGCTTACGATGACTCAGATATCAGCACCGAGGCTGAGACAGGAGGATCTGGGTTCTCGGCCAGCCTCAGCTACTTAGTGAGGCCCTCTGCAACTTAGTGAGACCCTGTTTCAAAATAAAGAATAAAAAATAGGACTGGGGGTATAGCTCGGAGGTAGAATGCTCCTGGGTTCAATCCCCAGTACCAAAAAAAAAAAGATATCAGCACCGAATGGATAATGACCTGTTCCTTTTCCAGCCTAACCCCTCAGCGGATATAGTCCCAAGTTGACCACCTTTGGGTGAAACCACATACACGGTGACAAAAAGGGGTCACCAGCCTGCTGCATGGGTCAGTGTCTGCATGGGGAAAGCTGACTTCCCAGGAGGCAAAGGACAGAAGACGCAAAACACCCTAGGTCCTATCTCCAGGACCAGGCCAGCTGCTCCTGGCTGACTGTTTGCCAAAATGCCACAGAATGCCAATTATACACTTGTCCCCAAGACAAGGATACTCCAGAGACTGAAATCTCTAGACAGATTTATTTATTTATTGGTAAAGACTCAGTCAACAATTCCACGGAACTGAGCCCCAAACTAAGGGCTTATATGATTCTTATACCCTCAGTCTCCCACTTTGGGGAGGGGGGTGGTAAGTGCGAGATTTATTACAGCTAGCATAACTGAGACACAGAAAGCAGGAAAGAAGCTAGGCGTAGTGGCGCACGCTTGTCATCCCAGTACTTGGGAGGCTGAGACAGGAGTATCACAGGTTCAAGGCCAGCCTCAGTTACTTAGTGAGGCCCTCCATAACTTAGTGAGACCCTGTTTCAAAATAAAGAATAAAATATAGGACTGGGGGTGTAGCTTGGAGGTAGAATGTCCCTGGGTTCAATCTCCAGTACCATAAAAAAGAAGGAAAAAAAAAAAAAAAAAAAAAAAGGAAAGGCAGTTAACTTACATACCAGCCCCCAGCCCCTCTCTAGTCTTTGAATGGCCCAGAAAAGCTCTCTTGTTTACATTAGGGAGATTCTAGGTTGCCTAGAAAACAGCTCCATTAACTGTGGAAGTGTCAGAGGGGCAGGGGTTCCTAACTAACAATAAAGTCAAAGCTCTGACTGGGCTTCCTACCTCATTGGGATTGTAGATCTGAGCTACCATTCCTAGCTGAGACCTTGTCTTAAAATAATAAAGGGATAGGGATATAGGTCACTGCTAGAGCAATTGAACTCCTGGGTTCAATTCCCAATACCAAGAGAAAAAAAAAATAAAAGAACTTTCAAGTTTTATCATGGGATTGCAGCAATTAAGTCACATCTTCAAGTTCTACTTCTAATTCTACCACATCTGCAGTTCTTTCTTCTACTGAAATCTTGAGTTCCTCAAGGTCAACCATGAAAGTTGGAATCAACTTCTTCCAAACTCCCATTGATATTTATATTTTGACCAATGAATCAAGAATGTTTTCTTTTTCTTTTTCTTTTTTTCTTTTTGTGTTTGTGGTACTAGGGATTGAACCTGGGGGCCATTCTACCTCTGAGCTATATTCCCAGCCCTATTTTATTTTTTTATTTTGAAACAGCGTCTCGCTAGGTTAATGAGAGTCTCACTATTTGTTGAGGCTGTCCTTGAACCTGTGATCCTCCTTTCTCAATTCCCAAGTACCACCACACCGGGCTAGGAATATCCTTAATGGCATCTAGAATGGTAACTTCTTTTCAGAAGGTTTTCAATTTATTTTGCCCAGATCCATTAGAAGAAGAACTATGGCAGCTATATAACCTTACAGAATTTATTAAGAATTGAAAGTCAAGGCTGGGCATTATGCTTGTAATCCCAGTACTTGGGAGGCTGAGACAGGAGGATCCCAGGTTTGCAGTCAGCTTCAGCTATTTAGTGAGGCCCTCCACAACTTAGCAAGACCCTATTTTCAAATTAAGAATAAAAAATAGGGTGGGTTGGCAATGTAGCTCAGAAGTAGAATGCTCCTGGGTTCAATCCCCAGTACTGAAAAAAAAAATTGAAAATCACGATTACTCTTTGATTCATGGGCTGCAGTTGTGTTAAGTATACATGAAAATGTTAATCTTGTATATTTCCATCAGAGCTCTTGGGTGACTAAGTGTTATCATAAGCAGTAATATTTTAAAAGGAATCTTTTTTTCTGAGTAGTAGGTCTCAACAATGGGCTTATAAAATTCAGTAAATCATGCTATAAACAGATATGCTGTCACCAGGCTTTATAGTTCCATTTATAGAATCTATATTATAGAAATACACAATAGACGCAGTGTATTTCTTAACAGCACTAGGATTTCTTGGAATATTAAATGAGCATTGGCTTGAATGTAAAGTCACTAGCTACATTGGCCCTTAACATGATTTAACCGATCCTAAGCCAAGCAAAGACCTCTCTCCAGCTATGAAAGTCCTAGATAGTATTTTTCCCCCAATATAAAGCTGTTTAATCTACATTGAAAATTTTGTTTAGTGCAGCTATTTCAGCAGTGGTCTTAGCTAGAGCTGTAATTTGCTGCAGCTTCTATGACAGTACTTGCTGCCTTACCTTGCGCTTTTATATTTGGAAGTGGCTTCTTAAACCTCATGAACCAACCTCTGCTAGTTTCAAACTTTTCTTCTGTACTTTTTTCACCTTTCAGACCTAATCGAATTGAAGAGAGTTTTTAAAGTCTGTGCTGTAGATTAGGCTTTGAATTATAGGAATGTTGTGGTTGGTTTGATCTTCTATCCAGACCATGAAAACTTTCTTCAAAACAGCAATAAATCTGGTTTTTCTTTCTTACCATGTGTGTGTTCACTGAAGGGGAACTTTTAATTTCCTTCAAGAATTTTTCCTTTGTATTCACAACTTGGATAACTGATGAGAGAGATCTAGCTTTCAGTTTATTTTTCTCAGCTTTCAGCATGGCTTCCTGTCTAAGCTTAATCATTTCTAGCTTTTGATTTGATGTGAGAACTGTGTGACTGTTTCCTTTCACTTGGACACTTAAGAGGCTGTTATAGGATTTTTTTTTTTTTTTGCGGGGGGATAGCGGGGGTCAATCCAAGGTCTTGTGCAGACTAGGCAAGGACTCAACCACTGAGATACATTCCCTGCCTTTTTTTTTTTTTGCAGTACTGGGAATTAAACTCAGGGGGATTCTACCTCCGAGCTATATCCCCAGCCCTGTTTTTTTATTCTTTATTTTTGAAACAAGTTCTCACTAAGTTGTGGAATGCCTCACTAGATAGCTGAGACTGTCCATGAACCTGGATCCTCTGGTCTCAGCCTCCCAAATGCTGGGATTACAAGCATGCACCACCACGCCCGACTTCCCTGCCCTTTTCTTTTCTTTTTTCATTTTTTTCTTTTCTCTTTCTTTCTTTCTTTCTTTCTTTCTTTCTTTCTTTCTTTCTTTCTTTCTTTCTTTCTTTTTTTTTGCGGTACTGGGGATTGAACTCAGGGGCATTCTACCTCTGAGCTATACCCCTAGCCCTATTTTTTTTTATTCTTTATTTTGAAACAGGGTCTCACTAAGTTGCAGAGTGCCTCACTAGGTAGCTGAGGCTGGCCTCGAACCCGGATCCTCCAGTCTCAGCCTCCCAAATGTTGGGATTACCAGCGTGCGCCACCATGCCCAGCAGCTTCTGATTTTTTAAGATTGATTTTGTATCCAGTCACTCTGCTGAGTTTGTTGATCAGTTCTATAAGCTTTTTGGTTGACTTTGTTGGGTCTTCTAAGTATAGTATCATGTCATCTGCAAAAAGGGGTAGTTTTAGTTCTTCTTTTCCTATTTTTACGCCTTTGATTTCCTTCTCTTGCCTTATTGCTAGACATCCTTGTCTTGTTCCTGCTTTTTGTGGGAACTCTTGCAGTTTTTCTCCATTTAATATGATGTTGGCTGTGGGCCTATTGTTTCAACTTCCAATCCCTCTTCTATGCCTATTATTCTTAGGTTATCTCTTTTAAAATTGGACCAGATCTCATCGATGTCTAATTCATGCTGTGCTGTCGAATTTTTTTTCTAAATTATGTACTATGCATTCATGTTTGGATTGGTCTTCTTCTACGAGTGATATTCTATTTTCCATGTGGCCTAATCTACTGTTTATAGTTTGTGTTGATGCCTTCACTTCAATTATTGCATCTTTCATATCCTTCACTTCCTTCAAGGCTTCTCTTTGATTCCTGTTCAGGGTGTCAGATTCTTTGTTTATTTGTTCCTTTATTTCTTTCCAGCTCTCCCTGCATTCTTTTCAGAAATCTTGTGTCATTTCTACTATTAAAGATCTGAATTGTTCTGGTAATCTATGCAATTCTGTGTTGGTGAGTTCTGTTATTGTGGGATTGTGGTAGCTCATTGTTTCTTTGCTATTTTTCCTTCCCATGATTTACCTGTTCTTAAGATTATATCTTTGCTGCTTTCTCAAGCTTTCTCTCAATTTATAGGTTTCTTATTTCCATTTTCTCTCTGTGAGTAGTATCTTGTACTGAGTTGCAATTACTCTAGACCTTCTTCTGCCCACTGCAATGGTGCTGTTGGTGGGTTTCAGGTGTTGACTTCTAGGGTCTGTTTGTTGCTTCTATTATGAGGACTCATCTCAGAAGCACAAGTAGAACAGCTTGTGGCCTTTGTGTTTTTAGGCATTGATATGGGATGTGTTGAGATATTCCTTCTATCAGCTGAGGTGAGTTTATCCTTGGTGTCTGGCAATCCTTTCCAGTGGTTCAACTCTCTGGTCTAATATCTGCAGTAGGGATTTAGAGGTGTCTGCTGGTACATCCAAGGGCAGGCTGTGTTGTGTTCACTGGTGAACGCTGGGTGAGGGGGAGACGCCGCAGTGATGAATGCAAGAATAGGGTAAAGTAGAAAGTATGATCCAGTGGAATAAGAGTTTGACTGTGTTAAGGTGATATATGGTAGAGATTAGAGATAGTGGATATGTGGGGGGATTCTGGTAGTCAATATAGAGTATTTAGGTGTAGTGGTATGAAATGATCTTGATATGAGACAGAGAAAAAAGGAAAAAGAAAAGAGAAAAAAAGTGTTGAGAAGAATATAGATAAGAGGCAGGGGGTGGTGGAGCTTGTAACAGGGATGAGGAAGGGAGAAGACAAATGAGCAAAAAATAACAAAGCAACCAACCATCCATTCAAACAAACAAAGTGAAACAAATAGTACAAAAGAAAAATAGTGTAAAAAAAAAAAACAACAAACCCCCCAAAACCCTGAAAGTATATAAGTACAGAGCCACCTTGGCCTCTGCAGTCCTCTTGGATCTGTGTGGATATTTTCAGCTTTTAAATGTCTACTCACTATATTCGATTTTTGATAATGTTTCAGGCATTCTTATTTGCTTAATGCCCTGTAGTGGTGATGTCCCTTTGTGGATCCCCTTGTGGGTCCACAGTGGTTAGGACCCCTACTCTCTGTCAGTGCAGTCACCGAGTTCCACAGGTGCCTCTCCCACTGCAATCTTGTGTCTCCGAGTTCTCCACAGGGCCTATCCCTGTGGCGTCACTGGATCTGGACCCAGTGTAAGTCCAAGGCCTTGTGCTGTCTGCATCTCTCTCTCTGTCTTTGCTGGTGGCAGGTGTGCAGTCTAAATGCAGGGCATTTTCCAGGGTGCCTGTAACGTCTCTATGCCCTGTGTGCTCTGAGTCCCTCCTGCACTTCTGCTCCTATCCAACAGCTAGAAGGGTGGGTGACTGAGTCTATTGTTGCCACAGGGGCCCCTCAGGCTGCACAGTTAATTTACAATTGAGTGCTGCTCTGGCTCTGGAGGGAAAGGTGAGCCTGGGTGTCTCTGCCACAGGTTTAAGCTGGTCATCCCAGGTGTTCTGGTCACTGTTGTTCATGTGGGGATATGCAGCCTGATTAGGGTGTGGAGTTCTGGAGTTGCTTACGCCACTTCTGGTCACTGGGTATGCAGGAGGTCGTTGTATGCCTCAGTGCTAGTAGACCCTTCTCTGAGCAGATGGCTCAATGGCAGCACGTGCTGCTGCTGCATGCACAGGCTCCTTCACTCTCCCTGGTCTACTTTCTGGGCTTTGTTCAGCTGCGTTTCAATTTTCATTACTTTGTTCACTTTTTTGCTTTTTTCTTCTGTCATGAAGCTGCTTTTACGGCAATTTTGATTCGAGTTTTACAGTGCCTGAGATGAGGTGTTCCTCTCAGTTGCCATCTTGGGCTCCTCAGTTATTCTTTTCTTTTTCTCTTTGCATAACTGTTTGGGGAGTTTCTATTGACCAACATATGTTCTAGGCCAATTTTGTCTCATCTTCTGATGAGCATATGAAAGACATTCTTTATTTGTGTCACAGTGTTTTTGGTTTATGCAACATTTCCTTTTGATTCTTTCTTAGAATTTCCATCTTTACACTTATATGAACCACCTTTTATTGTATGCTGTCTACTTTTCCCATTGTTGGGGTTTTGGTTTAGAAGGTCCCCCCAAAACTTCATGTGTTGAAAACATGATCCCTGAGCCAGGTGTGGTGGCGCACGCTTGTAATCCCAGCACTTTGGAGGCTGAGACCGGAGGATCCAGGTTCGCTGCCAGCCTCAGCTACCTAGTGAGGCACTCTGCAATTTAGTGAGACCCAGTTTCAAAATAAAGAATAAAAAATAGGGCTGGGGGTATAGCTCGAAGGTAGAATGCCCCTGAGTTCAATCCCCAGTACCACAAAAAAAAAAAAAAAAAAAAAAAAAAAAAAAAAAAAAAAAAAAAAAAAAAAAAAAAAAAAAAAAAAAAAAAAAAAAAAAAAAAAAAAAAGAAAGATCTCCAGTATAGGAAGGTTCAGAGGTGGTGCATGGCTGGAGGTGGGTCACTGGGAGAGTGGTCTTAGAATTATATATGTCTCTAGTCTCCTCCTCTCTCTTTTTCTCTGCTTCCAGCCACCATGACTGAAAATGGCTTTTTCTCCTTTCCTATGCCCTATTGCTGTGGTTTCTGCCATGAAGGTAGCCAATTATGGATTGAACCTCTAAAACGTGAACCCATATAAGCCTTTCTTCCTCTTAAATTATTTGTGTCAGTCATTTTGGTCATAATAATACAAAAAAATGACTAAAACAAGGCTTCAACAATAGTTATACTTATTTCCCTGTTTGATAATTATAAAGTCTGTGTTTTGAGTTTGGTTTGAAAGTTTCCTTTGTCTGAATTTCTTTTCTTGCTTTTAAGCATGCTTTGTAATTTTTTGATGAAGGCTAGACATAATGTATCTGGAAATAAAAATTGAGGTAACACATCTAAATGTTAGGCTTTTTGAAAATTAATCTGATTAGGAGTTGGGCTGCACTTAATGTTTGCTGTAGTTGTAGGTGCTACAATCTTCGAATTCCTCTATTTTTCTTGTTTTCATCTCCACTATTGCATTTCTCCTAAGAACTCCTTAAATTGAGCTTATGCCTTGGATTCTTTCAGCTGTCTGCTATTATCACACTGGAGCCCTCTCGATGTGGTGGTAAGGTGTAGGGAAAGGAAGACTCCTGTAATCTTATTATTAAGTCTTGGTCTTTTTGTTGTGGGATCTTGTCTCTTTGGCATTACTTTCCCAAGTGTTTGTTAGCTCTCCCTCCCCTTTACCCAAGACAGGAAGGCTATAGAAGTTAAAGTTTTTTTTCCAATGAATGTAGTGATATTTTTGGAGTGTTGATAAAAGTGTGCCTCCTAAAATTTCAGCTTCCAGAAGTTTCTCACTCTCACCAGTCCCAGCATCCAGCATTCACCAGAATTAACATTTAAGCATTTCTGGAGGATAGCAGGTTTGAGGCTAGCTTCAACAACTTAGTGAGACCCTATTTCAAAATAAAAAGGGCTGAGACCAGGCGTGGTGGTGCACACCCATAATCCCAGTACTTGGGAAGCTGAAACGGGAGGATCAAAGGTTTGAGACCAGCCTTAGCAACTTAGCAAGACCTTAAACAACCTAATGAGACCCTGTTTCAAAACAAAAAAATTAAAAGGGCTAAGGGTAGTCGGACGTGGTGGTACATACTTGTAATCCTAGTACTTGGGAGGCTAAGACAGAAGGATCATGAGTTCAAAGTCAGCCTCAGTAACTTAGTGAGGCTCTCAGCAACTTAAGGAGACTCTGTTTCCAAATAAGAAATAAAATAGGTCTAGGGGTGTAGCATGGAGGTAGAAGGCCCCTGGGTTTCATCACTAGAAACACACACACACACACACACACACACACACACACACACACACACACACCGCTTGAGGTGTAGCTTGGAGGTAGAATGCCCCTGGTTCAATCCCTAATCCCCCCCCCCAATAAAATAAAAAGGGCTGAGGGCGTAGTTCAGAGGTAAAATGCCTCTGAGTTCAATCCCCAGTACCAAAATGAAAGAAAAGAAAGTGTTTTCTCACTATCTATGGCTCTAGAAGTTTCTGTTTTAGGTAAGCAGATCTTGGCTATGAGTCTCTGTATTTGCATATCTTCCCATATTTCAGGGTGACAGTTTGCCTCACAATTTCAGTTCTCTGGCAGTCCAGGAAAAGGCATTGATTTTTTTCAGTTCAACTTTTTTCTTTTAAGGATGGGAGTGCTGAATGCTAAGCTCTTTATTCGTCAGAGGTAAAAAAATCAGAAGTCTGATCATGGACTTTAATCACATTCCAAGTAACTTCAAAGCAACACCTAAATTATTGTTTTACAGCCTAGTCAAGCTGACATAGGCATTACAATCCACCCCTTGTCTACTTGCCTCCCATATACAACTCAAGCCACATCTTAATATCTAAATGAAGGCAATAACAAAGTCATCCTTCCGCCTAACATGATACAACTACTCTTCATACAACTGAAAACATTCTAACTTACCCCAAAGAGAATACAAAGTTCTTGGATAATGTTTGTATTTTTCTCTTTACCCCTGTGACTTAAATTCTGTGATACAAAGTTAACCATTATTAATACATCTTATATTAGAGATGATAAGTAGATAAGAAAAGGAAGAAAACAGTATCTCCACACTTTTTGGTTTTTT
>PVLC010012519.1:25919-38748 GCA_004027655.1 Graphiurus murinus
TACTGGGGATTGAACTCAGGGGCATTCTACCTCCGAGCTACACCCCCAGCCCTATTTTTTATTCTTTATTTTGAAACCGAGTCTCACTAAGTTGCGGAGTGCCTCACTAGGTAGCTGAGGCTGGCCGCGAACCCGGATCCTCCGGTCTCAGCCTCCCGAATGCTGGGATTACAAGCGTGCGCCACCACGCCCGGCTGTATCTCCACACTTTTGCATACTGTCTCGGTCATCATTCTTACTGCTATAATCCAAAGACTTGACCATGTAACTTAGAGGAAGGAAGACTTACTTGCTCATGGTTTTCTTGGGAGTTTTGAGTTCCATCCATATGAGTGAGGCTGGGGACCAGGGATCTCAGGACATGTTGGTGGTGGGAAGCAGAGAAAGGGAGAGTGCAAGGCTCTCACATCATGGAAGCCTGAAGCAAGAGAGAGAATGAGCAAGCAAGGGGAATCAGAGGCAAAAGCACAATTTCTAAGGCCAGCCACACCCTACTGCTCTAGGAAATTACAACTCTCATGACTTAACTATATCAACCCTGAGCTTCATATATGAGCTCTTTAGGAAGTGTTCTGTATCTAACCATGGCAGATACCTTCTTTGATAGTATCCCAAGGCAGTTCTGGCATTTCAGCTTATATAGTATAGTCCACCTTTGGATTCATGGTGGCCAGTCATTCAAACTGTTAGAGGTCCGCCAGTCATTCAAACTGTTAGAGGTCCCTCCTGGAGAGTTCTATACTGTTTGACTCTTAACTGCAATTTAAATACTTCAAATTTCATCTTGGTGTGGCATAAAGGACAACATTTTGGAGTCAAACAGACTTGGATATGCATTCTGGCTCTGCTATTTACTAGCTATGTAGTTAGGTATGTTACTTCACCTTCCTGGACCTCAAGTTTCCTTCTCTGTGAACTCAATATGGAACTCAACATTGTCTGTTTAAGACAACATGTGTAAAGTATTGATCAATAGAATTATTCAATAAACGAGTTATGATAAAAAACAATGCTTTACTGGAAAACTAAGAATACATAACATGTGGTGTATGCCTGTAATACCGGTACTTGGGAGACAGAGACAGGAAGATTGCAGGTTTGAGGACAGCCTCAGTGAGTAGTGAGACTCTCATCAACCTAGTGAAACACTGTTTCAAGATAAAAATAAAATAGGGCTGGGGGTATAGCGCAAAAGTCGAATGCCCCTGGGTTCAATCCCCAGTGCTGAAGAAAAAAAAAGAAAGAGAAAAAAAGGAAAGAGATGAGCCAGGTGAAGTGACTCCACTACCTAGCAAAAAGGGTCAGTGCCAATAGACACCAAGTTGTACGAGATGGGGGTAAAAGGAAAGGCTGGAATACAAAGAGGATGTTTTTGATAATTTGAGAAAGATTTTGAAATAGGAATTTATTCCTAAAGGTTAGAAACAGATGAGGTCATTATATGAAATAATTCATTTGTTAATTCATGAAAAGTATATTGAACGCTTGCCGGGTTCTAGGCACTCTGCTAGGCTCTAGGGACACACTGGTAAAGGATGCATATGAGATCCTTGTCCTTGTGGTACTTAGACTGGGCTGTGGGTAGGAATATACACTAAAAAAGTAGCCAGGCGTGGTAGCACACACTTGTAATCCCAGTACTTGGAAGGCGGAGACAGGAGGATCACAGGTTCGAGGACAGCCTCAGCAACCTAGTGAGGCTCCCAGCAACTTAGTGAGACCCTGTTTCCAAATAAAAAATAAAGTAGGTCTGAGTGTATAGCATGGAGGTTGAACACCTGGGTTCCATCTCTAGTACTACACACACACACAAAAGTAAATGGTTTTTAAAACGAGATAATTACATGATAATACTTAAGTTTTGGTTGTAAGGGAAGGTATTTCATTTGGGACCTGATGGCAAGGAGTTGATATTCCTTGTGCATGAGATTCATTGAACCTCTTGTATCTGTGGGTTTATAGTTTTCAAAAATTTGGAAATTGACCATTTTATCCCCCACAGCTCACTATTATCTCTCTGTGTGTGTGTGTGTGTGTGTGTTTACTGGGGAATTAAACCCAGGGGCATTCTACCTCTGAGCTATACCCCCAGCCCTATTTTGCTTTTTATTTTTGAAACATAGTCTAAGTCGTGGAGGGTCTCCCTAAGTTGTTGAGGCCCACTGCAAACCTGTGACCCTCCTGTCCCAGCCTCCCAAGTTCTGGGGTTATAGGCCTGTGCCACAGCGCTCAGCTGGCTCTGTTACTTTCTAGTTAATTAATTTGAGACTGTCTTACTACGTTGCCCAGCCTGCTAATCTTGAACTCCTGTGCTCCAGCTATCCTCCTGCTTCAGCCTTCCGTGCAGCTGGGACTATTGGCATGTACCACTGTGCCCTTTTATGTCTTCTTAAAAAGTGTTTTTTCTCTTTATATTCCTTTTGGGTAGTTTCTGTAGCTGTGTCTTACTAATCTTTTCTTCTACAACATTTAATCTGCCTTTAATCCCATTGGTTGTATTCTTCATCTCATTGTTGGAATTTTCATCTCTACAATGTGGGTTTTTGTTTTCTTCTGTGTCTCTTTTTAACATGTCCTACTTTCTCTCTAGTTGCCTAGAAACTGGAGCACTCAGTGAGTTGTTCATTTGTTCTTCATCTCTAGCACCACTCCTTAACTGCCCATCATCCAATGTCTTGAAAACAGATCTTTCATATATAGTGCAAGATTTTTGTTCTTTTCAGACAGGAGCATAACTCTAGTCCTTTCATTATGATACTTTATATCTAACATAGGAATGGTTTCATATTTCCATGATTGCACATACATGACGGATCTTTCTTTGTAAGAGATGAAGCAGATGGTGATTTCAAGTTGCTTTCCATGTATTGGGGCTGTATTCTGAGTATGCTTCTTCTGTTTCTGTATGGCAAACTTCTAGAAAAGAACAGCTTTCTAGACTGATGGAATATGATTTAGGGGTGAGACTTCCCAAGACAATATGTATGTATGTATGTATGTATGTATGTGTGTATTTTAGTGGTTCTGGTGATTGACCCCAGGGCCTTATATATGCTAGGCAAGCACTCTATCACTGAAATATACCCCCAGTCCTAAACTTCACTTTTCTATTGGCCACCAAAGCTTATCTCTGTAGAGAAATACAAAACATAAAACAAACCCCTTCACTCCTGGATATCTGGTTTCTAAGATCTACAGGTGAGAAACTCACATTCTTTTTTTTTTTAATTTTCGATTGTATGTATGTATGTGTGTATGTATGTATGTACGTACATGGTACTGGGGATTGAACCCAGGGGCATTCTACCTCTGAGCTACACCCCCAAATCTATTTTATCCTTTTATTTTGAAACAAGGTTTCACTAAGTTGCAGAGGACCTAAATTGCTGAAGCTGGCTGCCAGCCTGCAATTCTCCCATCTCAGCCTCCCAAGTACTGGAATTACAAATATGCACCACCACACCCAGCTGAGTGGGTATGGTGGTGCAAATTTGATAAATTTCACCTTATCATTAAGAAAATTGCTTCAGCAGCAGCAACTCTGCCACAGGTGCACCGTGTGCCTCTCTTGGGTTGGAAGAGATACAGATAAATGCAACATCTGCTCTTCATTAGGAAGCTCAGGGTTAAAAATATTGTTTGTGATAGGGTCTCACTATGTTGCTCAGGCTAGTCTCAAACTTGTGGGTTCAAGTGATCCTTCCACCTTAGTCTCCTAAGTAGTTGGGACTATAGGTGTGTGCCACCATGTCATATAGGGTTAAAAGTTTTAAATATAATTTTTGAGGCTTTAGAAATATAAAACATCTAAGAAAGTCAGACTCATGTGTGTAACAAAAGAATCAGTTGAACACATCATAATGCAGTTAATCTTTTATGATAGTGCCAACATTGAAGTGTGATAAAAAAAAAAAAAAGGAACAATAGAATCCAGGCAGGGTGGCTTATGCCTATAATCTCAGTACTTGGAAGGCTGAGCCAGGAGGATTGCAGGTTTGAGGCCTGCCTGGAAAACTTAGCAAGACCCTATCTCAAGATAACAAATAAAAAGGGCTTGGGATGTAGTTCAGAGAAAGAATACCACTGGACTCAGTCACTAGTAACACACACACACACACACACACACACACACACACACACACACAAAGAAAACAAACAAAACACAAAAAAACAAAAATCAGAAACAAAACTAGAAAAGAGCTGCCATTTATAGAGTGTCACTATGTCATAGGCACTGTGCCGAGCCCTTCCATGTGTGGTTGTGTTTGATAATTATGAGCCAGGGAGTGAAGTTCACAGAGTTAAGACAGTTGCTCAGAGTCACATATTTAGGAAGTGACAGAGCTTCTAAACAAGCTTAGATCAATGTGACCCCAATTTTGTAACAGAAGCACTGACAACTTGTTGGATGGGAGAGAAATGGAAATGCATTTCAAATAGCTTAATATTATTGTGACTGGTTAAGAAAGCAACAAAAAAATAAAGGATATATCAGATTTTTTAAAATGGTGTTGGGAATGTTACAAAAGGTGTAGAAAGCTATGTTGATTTTCCTGATTGATGCAAGTTTTCTTTTTAGGTTCAAATTTTAGATTCAGATATTTTGTTCACATTTTTACTGGCTTTTATCTCCATGACTATCTTCTCATTGGCCTCATCACCTCCTTCTGAATATCATTTCAAAAATTTCCCTTCCTAAAGAGTTCTTACCATGTCTTCTTCACCTTTCTACCTTCTAAGCCTCAACAACTTACCTAAACCTGTCTTTAATGGATTCTGTTTCTTCATTTGAGGTTTGAAAGTCTTTAGTTATTTGACTTCTGACTCTATCATTTCTCTACTCTCTTTTTGGTTCTTTTTTCGTGTGTGTGTGTGTGTGTGTGTGTGTGTGTGTGTGTGTGTGTGTTACTAGGGATTGAAACCAGGGCATTCTACTTCTGAGATATATCCTCTCACCCTCAGCCCTTTTTATTTTTAGTTTTGAAACAGGGTTTCTCTGGGTTGCTGAGAGTCTCACTACATGAGGCTGTCCTTGAACCTGTGATTCTCCTGTCTCCGCCCCCCAAGTACTGGGATTACAGGCATGCACCACTACGCTGGGCACTAGCTTTGTATTAGTCATCTATGGCTGCATAAAAAATATTACCTCCCCCTAATTAGCAGATTAAACCACAAACCACAAACCCTTCCTTCCTTCGTTTGTTCTTTCCTTCCTTCCTTTGGGGATTGGACCCAGGGGCATTCTACCTCTAAGCTACAACCCCAGTCCTGTTTTGTTTTGTTTTGTTTTTTTAGTCTTTATTTTGAAACAGAGTCTCACTAGATTTCAGAGGTCCTCACTAAATAGCTGAGGCTGTCCATGAACCTGGACCCTCCGGTCTTAGCCTCCCAAGTACCGGGATTACAAGTGTGTACCACCACGCCTGGCTGCATCTACCTCTTAACTACACCCCCAGCCCTATTTTATTTTTTATTATGAAACAATGTCTTGCTAGGTTGATGAGTCTCACTACTTGCTGAGGCTGTCCTTGAACCTGCTATCCTCCTGTCTCAGCCTCCCAAGTACTGGGATTATAGGCATGTACCACTATGCATGGCTCCCCTTTTGGGTTTGTAACAAACATACTTTTGAGCCTTCTGTCTTGTACTTCATTTGTGGTTGTGTCTCCACCCCCGACTCCGACCTTTCTGATTTATGGAATTTCATAGCCCCTTCCTCCAAACCCAAAGACTGTCTCTAGAATTTTCATTTTACCTGACCAATTTTCAAATTTCTAGGTTGGAAAATCCAGTTGTTTCAAATTGGTAGAAAATCTACTCTGGGGTTAGTCATGGCCATTTTGGTGAGAGCAAGAGTTCCCTAGTCTGTACTAGGAGCACTCCTAGAAAAAGTAGAGTGTTTGCTAGCCAGGCACTGATTCAAAAGAAGCCTGTTGCATTCCGCAGACCCTGCCTTGGGAAGAGGCACGGTGAGCGTGTCAGTCAGCTTGATGCTGCTGGGACTAGAACATGTGCTGTGAGCAGTTTGAAGGAGGAAAGCTTATCTCTTCTGTGCTTTCAGAGCCTTCAGTCTGTGGTGGACAGGCTCCATTGCTTTGGCTCTAAGATGAGGCAGAGCACCATGGCACGAGGCCATGACAGAAAGCAGGGGGGGGAGGAGGGCAGGGATGAGATACAGTCCCCAAAGGCACACCAGAAACTTGCTTCCTCCAACCATGCCCCACCTGCCTACAGTTTCCACTGCCCCCCGCAGTCCATTCAGTCATCATTGGATTCATCCACTAATGAGGTCAGAGCCCTCCCGATCCCGTCACTCCCCAAAGCCCCAGCTCTGAGCACTGCTCTGCGTGGGGAGCCAAGCCTTTAACACATGAGTCTTTGGGAACACTTCATATCCAAACCATAGCAGTGTTCTTATAAACAAGATGGAGAAACATGGTCTGAAATCTGGAAGTTGGGTGCAATTGTAAGAAGTGGAACACCCAGACCCAAAGAAGGTGGGCTGATGTCAGCCTGGAAGAGCTCTGCTCACCTTGCCCTGATTTCAGCATTTTTTTTTTTTTTCAGTGATTCAGATGAGTTGTCCCTCAAGGGCAGATATCCACACATACAGAGGTCATGGTCCTGGCTTCCTTGATGCGATCAGGCCACATCAAGAAAGTGGCACATAGCCGGGCATGGTGGTGCATGCTTGTAATCCCTGTATTTGGAATTGAGATAGGAGGATTGCGGGTTCATAGTCAGCCTTAGCAATTAGCGAGGCTGTCTGCAAATTAGAGAGATCCTGTTCCAAAATAAAAAATAAGTGGACTTGGTGGCACACACCTGTAATCCCAGTACTTGGGAGGCCGAGACAGGAGGATCACAGGTTTGAGGACAGCCTCAGCAGGTAGGGAGATGCTCAGCAACCCGGTGAGACCCTTTTTCAAAAAAAAAAACAAGGATCGAAATAAAAAATAAAGAAATAGTGGTATAGCTCCCAGGAGTTTGAGACCAACCTGAGCAACATAGCAAGACTCCATCTCAAAAGGAAGAGGAAGTGGTATGCATTTGTCTTTTTTTTTGCAGTACTGGGGATTGGACTCAGGGGCATTCTACCTCCAAGCTATACCCCTAGCCCCATTTTTTATTCTTTATTTTGAAACAGGGTCTCACTAAATTGCAGAGTGCCTCACTAGGTAGCTGAGGCTGGCCTCGAACCTGGATCTTCCAGTCTCAGCCTCCGAAATGCTGGGATTATAAGCGTGTGCCACCACGCCCGACTTGCATTTGTCATTTTTGAGGGGCCATCTTTTATCATCTCCTCTTCCTGAAAATACCATCCTCCCATCTTGGTGGAATGCTAGATCCAGAAACTCATCTTCCTACGGTGGCAGCCAAGTGGATTTTCATCTGAATTCCCTGGGAATGTGTGATACAAGATAGGAAAATGACTGGAGTCCATTCATCCCTCCCCTCCACCCTAGCCTTTTCTCTGTGGGTTTTTTTGCCCCCTGGACTTCATTAAATGAATGTTGAACTTTTGGATCTGTCCTTTTGTGTTTGATATGTTCATTCACATGTTCTGTTTGTCTTTTTAGTCTGTGTTCTAGATTTCTTCTCTTTATTTATTTATTGGTATTGTGGATTGAGCCCAGGTGCATTCTATCTCTGAGCTACACCCCCACATCTTTTTATTTTTTATTTTGAAACAGAGTCTCCCTAAATTGCTGAAGCTGACCTTGAACTGTAGTTCTCCTATCTCATCCTCTCAAGTACTGGGATTACGGGTATGCGCCACCATGCCTAGCTAGATTTCTTTTATTTTATCTTGTTATTATTTTGAATAATATATCTCAGCTATCATCTATTCGTTTGTTTGTTTATTGCACTGTTTGTTTGTTTATTGCACCTCCAAGCTACACTTTCCAGCCCAATTTTCTTATTTGGAAACAGGGTCTCACTAGGTTGCTGAGGCTGTCCTTGAACCTGCTGTCTCAGCCTCCCAAGTACTGGGATTACAGGTGTTCGCTACCATGCCCAGCTCAGGATCTTGTTTATTTTTGTCCGCACTTTCTGGGTATCTGTATGAAGAGTGAGGATGGGGGAAGCAGGTGGGTACGGTTGATCCACCACCAGAGCTTGTCCAGGTTCCCACAGGCTGACTGGCAGCCCTCTTGTGCAGCCTGTTGTTTATTTGTTAACCCTCTCTCATTAGTTTTCTGGCTTCCAGAGATGTACTGACTTTCATCCTACGTGGTATCCACTTACTTTGTCCTCAAGGTATGGGTTTATTCCTTTTTGTACTTTTATCCCTTTAATACAAAGGTTCAAGGCCAAGAGTGTTTATCTGGTTCATTTTTTTTAAAAAGTTGGGGTTTTTTTGCAGGGTGTGGTGGCACACATTTGTAATCCCAGTTCTTAGGAGGTTGAGACAGGAAGATTTCAGGTTTGAGGCCAGCCTCAGCAACTTAACTAGACCCTGTTTCAAAATAATAATAAATAGGGATGGGGGTATAGCTCAGTGGTAGAATGCCCCTGGGTTCAATCCCCGGGACCACCCCCCCCCCCAATTTTTCTAAACTACACACACATTTAGTGTTTGTTATTCCACAAGTAATACTTCTTGGAAAAGAACTTTAAATTCATGCATTGCTTACACTAAAATAAATAATTTATTTCTATTACTTAAAAAGTATAAAAGTAAGCCAGGTGTGGTGGTGTACATGTCTAATCCCAGTACTTGGGAGGCTGAGACAGGAGGATTGCAAGTTCGAGGACAACCTCAGCAAGTAGTGAGACTCATCAGCTTAGTGAGACCCTGTTTCAAAATAAAATAGGACTGGGCTGTAGCTCGGAGATAGAATGCCCCTGGGTTCAATTCCCAGTAACACACACACATACACACACACACACACACACACACACACACACACACAGTATAAAAATGATAGACAAAAAAACATGTTCCTTATAAAAATGCAATTACAAACTAATGCATTCTATAAAGGAAAATTTTTTCTTTCTTCCTTTTCCTCATCCCAATTATGTTCTTTTCCTGGGAAGTAACTGCTGCTAATAATAGGGTATATATATATCCTTCTCATATATTACTTATTAATTTACATATCTATATCTACCTGTCTAGTTTAATTTAGATGGTATTAGATATTATGTGTTTTTGTGAATTTTTTGTAACATGTCCAATGCCTTGGATTGCTTTCTATGTCAGTATTGACATAATAGCTATCATTCTTTCTCCTACTGATTAACTATTTGGGGGGTTACTGGGGATTAAACCCAGGTGCATTCTACCTCTGAGCTATACCCCCAACCCTATTTCATTTATTTATTTACTTACTTATTTATTTATCTTGTGGAACTGGGGATTGATCCCAGAGGCATTCTACCTCCGAGCTACACCCCCAGCCCTATTTTTTATTCCTTATTTTGAAACAGGGTCTCACTAAGTTGTGGAGGGCCTCACTAAGTAGCTGAGGCTGGCCATGAACCTGTGATCCTCCTGTCTCAGCCTCCCAAGTACTGAGATTACAAGCATGTGTCATCACCACGCCCGGCTTCATTTTTTATTTTGAAACAGGGTCTCACTAAGTTGCTGAGGGCCTAAGTTTTTCAGAGGTTGGCCATGAACCGTCAATCTTCCTGTCTCAGCCTCTTGAGTACTGGAACTACTACTATATGCCACCATGCCTGGCTTGGTTGATATTTAAGTAGCTTGAAGTTTTTCTTTTTCTAAAAAGGCAAAATCTATTGCATTCTTGTTTCATTGACCCTTTGCATATTTCCCATTCAAACTGAGAAATCTTTGTCATATCTGTCAAGAATCCCAGTGGATAAAACTGAAAAATCTAATCAGATGAAATATAACAAGTTGAACGGATCATACATAATATGTGATAATATTTAGAAATAGAGTTCAAATATCAAGTAAAATATCAAAACTTCCTTATTAAAATTCATGTTATCCTATTCCAGAATCAAATCACATTTATTTTGCCTAGAGCTAAGGAAACAAAGTAGCATGTATTTGTGTGTGTGTGTGTGTGTGTGTGTGTGTGTGTGTGTGTGTGTGTGTGTGTATGTGTGTGTGTGTTACTGGGGACTGAACTCACCGGCATTTTACCTCTAAGCTACACCCCCAGCCCTATTTTATTTATTTGTTTTTGGTAAGGCTAGTGATTGAACCCAGACCCTCGTGCATGCTAGGAAGCACTCTACTACTAAGCTACATTCCCAGCCCCTATTTTATTATTTATTTTGAAACAGGGTCTCACTAAGTTGCTGAGACTGGTCATGAATTTTTTGCTCCTCCTCTGCTGCTAGCATGTGTTTCTTCTCTTAAACATATTCATAACAAATCCCAAGTTTGAGATGTCTTTATTTCTCTTTACTGTTCTTTTCCTTTTTCCCACCTGTTTTTCTTAGTTTATTCTCTATGCACTATGTTCTTGCTCTATCAGTCTTATCTTTTTTATTTGCTGTTTTTGTTTTGCAGTTCTGGGCATCAAACCCACGGCCTTGCACTTGCTAGGCAAACACTTCCGCGGAGCTAGATCCTCAGCCCCTTGTTCTAGCTGTTGAAACTGGAATCAGTTTAACCTCAAGGAGGCTATCAGAGAATAAATTTCTAGATGAGTCCCATTCAAAACAATAGGAACATCTACTGACCAAACCGTACATTTTTGGATCTCAGATACACACCCTCTCTGGAGAAGATACATGTCTCCTCTTTTGAAGAATGGAAATCCTTTACATGGCCACTTTGGCCAGGTGTTTATATTGTTCCACACCAAGAAAGTTTGAGAGTTCTACTGTGCTTAGATTAGCATCGAGTTTCATTGGCTGTGTGGCAGAATGTCTTTATTCTCTGTTAGCACATCTCTTCTGCAGAAACCTGGTACTCACCAGGCCTCCCTTGTGAGGCTGGGTCAGGACTTCTTACCAAGCCTCTCCTGTGAGGTTGGATTGGTGCTCCAGCTTGTGCGTTACTTTTTCTTTTGGTGTGTGTGTGTGTGTGTGTGTGTGTGTGTGTGTGTGTGAAAGAGAGAGAGAGAGAGAGAGAGAGAGAGAGAGAGAGAGAGAGAGAGAGAGAGAGAGAGAGAGAGAGAGAGAGAGAGAACTGGGGATTGAATTCATGGGCATTCTACGTCTGAGAAACACCCTTAGCCCTTTTTTTAAAATTTGGAACAGAGTCTCATGAGGCTACTGAGAGTCTCACTAGGTTACTGAGACTGACCTTGAGCCTGCAATCCTCCTGTCTCAATCTCCCAAGTACTGGATTAGTCATGAGCCACCATGTTTGGCTGATACCCTGCTTTTATTTATTTTATTTTTTTTTTTGTGTGTGGTACTGGGGATTGAACTCAGGGGCTTTCTACCTCCGAGCTATACTCCCAAGCCCTATTTTTTATTCTTTATTTTGAAACCGAGTCTAAGTTGCGGAATGCCTCACTAAGTAGGTGAGGCTGGCCGCGAACCCGGATCCTCCAGTCTCAGCCTCCCAAATGCTGGGATTACAAGCGTGCGCCACCACGCCCGGCGGATACCCTGCTTTTAACAAGAGTGGTTATAGGCTATTATTCACTGAGAACTTGTCTATGTGCAAGCACTGATGTATGAGTTTCATGTTCATTATCTCATTTAATCTCTAAAGCAATGCAGTAGGCTTCAATGGGGAAACTGGTCTCTGAGAAGTTAAATAGCTTGCTAAAGTCACACAGTATGCAAATGGTAGTGCTGGACTTCAAACCTAGTTCTCTGGCTAGTGCCAAAGCCTGGGTTTCTAACTTCTGTGCTACACATTCCCTTGCCTAATGAACCCTCATGAGCATATGAGAAAGAAAGCCTGTAGGCACCAGCTACTAGATGGGTGACTGTAGTAGGCTAGATAATGGTTCCTCAAGAGATTCATATCTTAATCTGTGAATCTTAAAATATGGCAAAAAATGACTTTGCAGATGTGATTAAATTAAAGATCTTGAGATGGAGGATTATCCTGAATTAACCAGGTAGGCTTCTAATGCAGTCACATGTATCTTCATAAAAGGGAGGCAAAGAGCCGGGCGTGGTGGCACACGCTTGTAATCCCAGTACTTGGGAGCCTGAGACAGGAGGATCCGGCTTGGCAGCCAGCCTCAGCTACTTAGTGAGACCCTGTTTCAAAATAAAGAATAAAAAATAGGGCTGGGAGTGCAGCTTGGAGGTAGAATGTCCTTGAGTTCAATCCCCAGTACTGCAAAAAAAAAAAAAAAAAAAAAAAAAAAAAAAAAAAAAAAAAAAAAAAAAAAAAAAAGAGAGTGAGTTATTAGGACTGCTAATGTGTGTGTTGGGGGGTGCAGGAGCATCTTATATAGGAAGGCTAATGGAATTTTAGAGGCAAAGAAATTGAAATTACCTAAAATCAATAGTATTTGGCATTTACTGACCAAGTAGCAGAGAATTGGCAAAAAAAACCACCTCCAATTTCTGTTTGGGGGTGCTGAGGATGGAACCCAGGGCCTCACACAGGCTAGGCAAGTGCTATACCAGTGAGCCACATCTCCAAAATCTGTCTCCAATTTCTTGTACTGTTTGCAGCCAGTGTTCAGGATATAACTCTTGTTACCTGTTTAATGCTCCAATATCTTTCTTATTTTTCCAACTCTGATTCTAAGTGATAATTCTAGAATACATTAGTTACTAAACATAACACTGCAACCAGGAATGATAAATGTGAATTCAGTTACCTATCAGGCATATAATCAATGACTAGTACACTTCAGTCTATTGTCCATAAAAATGAGCAGGGGTAAACCAGGCATGTGGCGCACACTTGTAATCCCAGTACTTG